>VZSR01003022.1:5678484-5692060 GCA_013398615.1 Brachypodius melanocephalos
TTAATTGGTGCATTGGCCGGGAAACGAACCCAAACCATAACAGACCTCCATCAGAAAGCACTTAGGTCATGCAGGCATTGTGCTTTTCAGATTCTCTAATATATAAGTCACTCCAAGAATGACTCCTTCAGAAAGCTTATGCCAAATCTGTTCCATTCCTGTAGTAAGTCAAAATATACTAGTCATTTTTACTCCCAAAATTTTAATTAACTTATAGCCTGTAACACATAAAATTGACATTCCCAGAAAAACAGGCAAGGAAGGAAACTAAAATAAACCTCTGTAGCCCCTCCCCCAGAACTCAGTGGAACATCCCATGAGCTCTGAGAAGATCTTATCCCTTCCTGTAATTGGAAACTGAGCACTATCAGTATCCCAGCAGTATCATGTGCCTTCACAGAGCACTGCTGGATAAATGAGCTGTGTATTGCTATTACAAGTTTTTAACAGCCCTCTATTTTCCAGGTCCAGGGTTGACATTTCAAATATTTTAAAGCTGCAAACAAATTACAAGTAGAACTAGGGGGTCTCAAAGCAGCAAAGATTTGAAATAATGTGGAAGTCAGGGATTTTCAAGTTCTTGTAAAAAATATTTAAGATTATATCCAAGACTGGCATTGGCCTGAGATACACCGCTTCAGAACAGAAGAACGTTATTTATTGAACACATGGCATTATTGTGTTCACAGCTGCCCTCTGCTGCTGAGAAGGAAAAAACGACATGAATTCTAGATAAATCATAAACCCAAAAAGATGTTTGCCAACACTCAGTAAAAGTTTACTATAGATCCACAGCAAGAACTTCTTAAAACTCTGCCTGTACCAACATCATTCCTAAACAAATACCCAGGAACTTTATGCTATTTAACTTGCTTGACTTTCCACATGGCAGAGACCCCAAGAGCACAGGCACTGCCCTTCCCCCCTCTCTGTCCAGGTACTGCTGAGAGCCAGGCCACACAAGGGACAGAGGCAATCCAGGGTAAGTTACAGCCAAAAGCAACAGTGCAAAACAAGATGAAAAGCTGGATCACAAGCCAAGGAGCTTCATCAGTGCTGCACATTCCTGTGCTTAAATAGAAGCTGCAAATCCTTATGCCTCTGCTCTCCTTTAAGCAGTTGCTCTCCTTTAAGCAGAGTGCCATATATTGCAGCACCATTTTTCGGTAGCAAATTTGACTTAGGCAACCACCACAGCCCACCAACTACCAGGACTGAGTGCTACACATCATGCAGGAGTGGTAACTCCAGGGCATTTGCTCCCACCACTCGAGATTTCATCATCTGCTGGGCTCACAGTCCTCCCAGTAGTGTCTTGCTGTCATCTGCTCTTTCCACCTCCTCTTAAGAAAGAGTGGAGCACTTTAAGGTAGTTCACTCATCTGGCAGCAACTGTTTCAATTTCTGAAGGGAGGGCAGGAAGAAGTAAGTGAACAACAGGAACTTAGCAACTGGTTGACACAAAATAACCTCCTGTTTCATTTCTGTAATTTCAAAACGCAGCTTTATTCCAACCTACCTGGTTGAATATATGGCTATGGATGCAATCCCATAGGGTAAATTTAAGTGCAAAGAAATATATATTTTTTTCTTTCGATTTAGAGTGACATTCACTTAGACTGCACAAACAAGCACTTAAAAATCAGGATATAACAATTCTTGAGCAATTTTAACTCGCACACAGGTTTAAGCACATTAAATAAAGCTGAATTCAACCACATAAAGTAAGAGCTGCCCCAGCTGACAAGTTTTCATTAAATGCCCAGCACTGACAGTGTTCAAGAGAATGAGTCAAAACTTTTTAACAGACAAAACTTGTTCTCACAGGCTTCGCTTATTTGAGGAAAAACACACAGAGCAGCCTACAAGAAGCAAAAAGTCTTGTAGGTAAAGTATGATACAGAACCATATTTTACCTGATTTTCATTCTAATCTATTACTGATGTCACAAACTGATGGTGTGATCTCACTCTGCATTCCAGACCCAGGTTTTATTTGCTTACTAGCACTGTGCCAGACATTTGCAACTCCCATTACCAGTGATAACACTGCCACTGTTTTGAATGTTGACGTGGTAACATAGTTGGCAATACCAGAGCCTAATTTAGATGCACAGGCAGTACTACAGAAGTAGAAGAGAAAAAGAAATAATGCTAAAACATTTGGAGAGAAATTAAAGTGACATATCGGTGACTGGGATTGTATAACATGCCAGCTGCCTGGTCTACAAAACAAAATAAGGTAATGCAGTAAGTTTAAGCTGCTTCACAAATATAGACACTTGTATGGCTTTCATACTTTAGAAATTCAGAGCACTAAAAAAACCAGTTTACTTGCATAATATTCATTAGATGCTCAACAAATGTGCTTATGTCCCCTTTGATCTTGCTCTGCATCAGCAGCATGTCAAATCTTCTCAGCAGTCTTTCATGTTGTCCTAGACAGCTTATCAAAGCCAAGCACAAGCAAACTCAGTGTTTAACCCAGCCCTATTGTTTCTCTAAAAATACAATTTTGCCATCACAGAAGGTTTTTCTCCAATAAATAGATTTTTTTTTCTCCAATAAGTAGATTTTAGAACTGTCTAAAAGTCACTGTTCTATCATTAGAGCTCTATGTAGTTCTGGTAACTTTTTTTAGCAACATTACTTCCTACAAAAAAAGTTGTTCAAGCAATCTTCAGTGCTTCTACTGGAACAATTGAGTTTCTTGGGCAAATAATTTCACACCAACAGACTCACAAAGCAACATAAAATGGTGTTATCGATACACAGTAAATGTAATTTCTACTAGAGAAACTCCAGGTATGTTGCCACATACCTTGCCAGAAATCCAACCGATTTTTCTTTTTCATGGAACCACTTTGTCCTTTGGATTGCATTAACAGAATAAAGCCATGGCACAACGCAATCTTGATCCATAATCTTGTTGTCAGAGAGCAGGCTCTCCCATGAACAAGCTGTTTGGGCTGTGTGTTTAGAGCACAGGCCTTCTAAAAACAGTGTCTTAGTTACTAAAACAGACCACCTAACTCCGGCTACAATGTTTTGTTTTCCTCTTGTGACGCTCTTAAATACACACAAAGCTACTTCACAAGAATCACAGGGTTTCTGGTACAAGTCTCTACAATTATCCATTTTAGTCTGACTTTATCTACAAAGAGACAATCCTAGGAAATAATCTCCCTGGTCTTCGCTAGGAAAGACTGCCCGAAGTGCTCCTTCATGCCTGCCTGTACAGAATCTGGGAATATTTGAACAGTGGATAATGAAGCAGATGATGCCTCTAATATTTGCCAACACCATTCTGAACTGTCCAAATTTCAGTAAAATTCTACCCTAGATGCCACCTAGACATCTTAACACTCTCAGACTAATTTTTCTGCCCAGCTTTAGACTCAGTCACGTCACTGAAAATTAAACTTTACAGAAAAAGTGTTAGAGCTTCAGCTGGAAAAGAGCTATAACTTGCTGTGTTACGGGCAGGAAATGTGGCTGAGCAGAAAAAATGGATGAAAGAATAGTGAAAAGGGGCTATTTTGATGACTGGCACTGCTTTTAGAAACCGGTTGTCTCTCAGCCTTGTCACAGTCTCACTTACATCCCCGCAGGGTCCAGCAATAAAAGCTATGTATTAACTGACACCAGTCTCACATCAACAGAAGGTGGCTTAGAAGCTCGAAGTACAAAAGTAGAAAAACTGATGATGAAGTTTCATTCAATGACTGTGTGGCTGGTTAAGAAGCAGCCCAGCAGAACAACTACAACATATGTAACTTCAAGCATTTCAAGACAACTGATCACTCTCATCTTTTTCCGAAGTTTCCAGAAGCTTCTTTTAAAATTACGCAGACCATCTCTAAAACGGGAAGTGTTCTCCCTAAACTTTTTTCTATAAAAAGCAAATGTCTCATACAAATAAATAATCCAGCAAAAATTATATAAAAGTTCAAGAGAATCACCATCAATGCTCTTCTCATCCCAGCTGCGCTCCTAAACCTGAAGATGACCTTTATTTTAGCACAGACAACTGTTTGAGAGTAAGAAAATAGCTAATTTTATCATCACTAACAAAGAAGTAATCTCACGATCTCCTGAAAAAGTTGTGAAATGTGAAAACAGCACTGTCCAAAAGGCAAACAATACAAGCAAGCAAGCAGGATGCCAGAAGATCAGATTACAAGTCACAAGCTCATATTTGACTTGCTTGCCTTAATTCTAAAGAAAACAGACTTGCACAAGAGTTAAACCCAGTTATCTGTCTAAATACAGGAATCAGAGGGCACAGACATTTAGTGTAGGTATTATCACTTTACAGAACAAAAATTAAAATGTACTAATATCACTTACAGGGAGTGCACCATGTTTTACTTACTTTGATCAGCATAGTTTTTTGCTTTTAGTTCAAGTTGTCGAGTTTGTGACTCTAATGCTTCCACTCTGGTCTGTAAGTCCTTTTTCTCTTGTTCTTGAGAATCTTCAAACTCAATGAATTTCTAAACAACAACAAAATAGTTAAGTTAGATCAAACAACTAATTACAGGTTTTACAGCAGGTAGGAAGCAACACAGTAGCTCTTCACAGCCAGGAAGGTGCAAGGTGGTTTCCAAAACACGCGAATAGATCCACAGGCCACATTTAAACACAAAGAACTATTTCAGTCCAGGTCCATCAGTCAAGCACCCAGCCTAGGTTATACTGTATAATAATGTTCAACTAAGTGCCAGCTCCTCCAGAGAACCTGCTTGGGATTAACATAAATATGAATTATTTAATTATTGCCTAACTTAATGTTCAACAACTGCCAACAACTCGTGAACACGAGTCTTGGTATCCTTAGTTTGAATGATCATCAGTGAAGTTATTTTCACTCATAAGCCACAAAGGTACAGACACTGCAACAAGGACACACCAGTAGTAGTGCCAACCAAAATTATTTGGTATCTTTTCTATTCCCACCCAATTCTGCTATAAATTCCCACAATTTTCATCAAATCCTTAATAATCATCTACAATCTGTCAACTGCACAGAAAACTCTGTGCTGATCACCATCACCTTCTGTTTCCTTGGTTTACCAACTTTGTGACTCTCCATATTCTGGAGTTCACTGTGAATGCATCAGTGTTTACATTCTCTAGCATAAAAATTTCCAACAGACCATTAGCAGCTTTAAAAGCTCGTTTTTTGCTATTTATCTTACCCAAAAAACCCAAGAAATTCAGCATGTATTGCTGGCACAAAGAATACTTCTAAAAGCCAGAGATATTTTAGGTCATGCAGTACTCTACACTCTGCACTGCAAGGAGAAGCCAAGGCCATCAACACAAGTTATGCCGAAGGCTCACGGAACAGGGACCAGAAACCTCTGCAAGAAAAAATCCCGAACACCCATAACAGTTAAAGAGGGAAGAGGCAGCTGAGGACCACATGAAAGAAAAGAGTGAAGGCAGCAACTTTAAAACAGTAATCTGATTTGAATATTTTTCCTATGTATTCTTAGGAAAATTTAGTGGAAAAAATATTTCAAATGGTCACACATCAACTGTAATTGAATTATTACTACATTTTAGCCATTGTACTTTAGAGCTTTTACAAAAGCAGAAAATCACAACCTTAAGAAAAGGGCTTCAGTTAATCAGGGTCATCAGAAGTTCTGACTACAAAGTACTTCAGATGTAGAAATGCATCAAAACCTATGAAGTGAAACAAGAGTTCCTTTCAGACAAGCTCTGCACAGCTATCACAGGACTGAGCATGGTGTTCATATGACTGTGCCTGAAGCTAAATCACGACACAATTGAGGAACAGCTGACATAGCCCAGGTAGCTCTGCTTTGGGTGTTGCCATCAAAAATCCCTCTTCAAACACAGATGTGCAGAAATCTTTCTACCCACTCCACACAAAGTTTGGGAATATTAATTAGTCAATGTAATTTGAAAACCTCAATGTTTAAGTTTGTTTCATGTCTTCCTTGTAGTAACTGATTCAAGATTTTTGCCCCTTTAACATTCAAGTAATGTCTGACCAACTCTTGGCAGAGTCCCTTTTCAAAAAGAGCTTCAAAGTTTGATGCAAATTTGGCACTGAGGCTAAAGACCAACACAGTTTGTTACGCTAAACATGGGAAAACATGAAAGAAGAATTATAAAACTGTAACATCTTTGTTTAGTTGTTTCTCTGATGATTTCCCAAAAATGTGCCATAGCTTGCTAAAGGCCAGGGACAATTATACTCATGAATAACAGTCATTCAGAGCCATTAACATCATTGTTACTCACAAAACCATAGATAGATATAATTCTGTATTTCCTCTCAAGCCCTTCAACTGCAAGTGGTAAAACTGGTTTTGCCTAGAACAGTTTTGTTACCTTCCACTAGTTTACCTTCATTTTGTTAAAGTTCAAATCTACATTGCTATACTTTAAAACATTTCTGTAATTACAGCTGAGTATTTTTCCCTCTTCTGCTGTAAACTATACCTGATCAGATCTTGGGATTGAGAACTTCGGACTTTGAATATTTTTACTTGGTTTCATTTCTCCTTCTGGTGATAGTATTATCACAGACACAGCCCCAGCAGATTGATCATCACATCCTGACTAAGCCTGCACAAGTATGACAGAAGAACTAGTTAGAATTAGTGAGATAATTTGGCAACTCTCATTTAATCCATCCCATTCTCTCCAGGCAGGATTAACTGTGTCATTTCAGGCCTTTGTCCAACCTGTTCTTAAAGACCTCATATAAAAAGTGTGAAAAAGTCCCTCACAAACTTAACTCAAAAAACTTTAGGTAATCAATTTTAAATCTGCTTGAAAGTTTGCAGAGACCTGTGGAATAAGTAAGAACTCAGACTACACAACAGACCAGCACATTTGGGACCCTCTGTCCTGCACACAACCACTGAAGCACTCAGTAGCACATTATCAGCCAAATGAAATATCTCTTCCTATATTTATGTCATCTTCTGTCTCTTTACATCTTGACTTGTTTTCCTGTCACAGGACCCAGGTGCAATGCTAAGCATATCTGATGTCAGGGTCCCACCCACTTGGCAATCTTTATTAGTCTATGACATGTCCTTCAGCAATGTGTATTGCAACAATAACAGATTCTCAGCCAATGGCAAGTTCTTCTTGGAGCAGGGAGAAAAAAATCACCTAAAAAGGCAGTTCAGATGGACTTAGGGCACAGAAAAAGACACGAAAATGAAAACGACCTGTAAACAAGCTGTAAAACTGAGTGAAAGATCTCTGTAAAACGCATCTCGGTTTTCTTTTCTCAAATGAAAAATACTTAAACTCTTACGGTACAGTGTTTACTCAACATACAATCCTAAGTAAGAAAGCTACCTCTAGGAACAGTAAGAAAAAGCAGACATCAAGTTCATACTATGACTTAAGCCAATTTTAGTGGTGGTAAATCCTTTTTCATGGTTGCCAAAGATTTCAAAAACAGCTTAATCCCACCAACAGCAGAAAATCTAAAATATATCCTAATTTGGTATGGCTAAACAAAGCAGATTTTATCCTCTTTTCAAGTACACACAAAACACATGCCAGCTACAAGTGCAGGTCTGAAACAGCACACTGCTGCTGAAGTAACTCTTATCAGGGTATAAAATAGCAGAAGCACAAATGCTATTTCCTCTCCCACTTCTTTGAGGCAGTAATTGCTGCCTCACAGTCACCAAGTGGGAAAGTACGAACTGGAAGCAGAACAGCAGAGCAGCTGGTTCCTACATTCCTTCAGCAATATCAAAAAACCTGCCATGTTAAAAGTAACACAAGTGATTTTGCAGCAACTACAAAGATCAAGACTGTTGCGAAGTAGGCCCAGAACTTCTGTCAAGGTGACTTTAAAAAAATTATTTCAGAAACCCACAGCCAACAACTTTTAAGATATTTCTTTAGTAACACTTTTTAAGCACAGGAAATAAAGAAGGCAAATTACAAAAATGGGGTAAGGAGAGACTTACCCAAATAGTAAGCTACTTAATGTTCATTAAGATACTACTGCAAATAAATTTCCTACAACAACAAGCAGAAAGTAAAAGAAGGTGTGTTAATTGCCCAGAGAAGCGGTGGCTGCCTCTTCCCTGGAAGTGCTCAAGGGTAGGTTGGACAGGGCTTGGAGCAATCTGGTCTGGTGGACAGTGTCTCTGCCCATGGCAGGGGCTGGAGCAACATGAACTTTAAGGTCCCTTCCAACCCAAACCAATGTGTGATTCGATGAACAGGTGATAACAAATACGGAACTCAGCAGTTCAAAATTCTCCATTTTGCCACCAGATGACACAAGCAAACTCCACAACAAAAGAAGTGTGCTAAGCTGGCATCTTTTTGTCCAAGCAAAATAGTGTTAAATTTCTCTTCCCCCCTTTTATTTCAACCATGCTGCACTCATAAGGTTATCTCAGCATTGAAAAAAAAAATTCAACAACCATGCCTAACACACATGCCTTTCCTGAACACACCAGACTGTACCTAACACTTTCACACTTGTACGGCACAAAAATGACGTTTGCGCTTACCATGAAAATACAGTCTTTGGTCTAACTGCACTGTGGAAAGCATCAGCCAGCTGTCTTGCAGCATGAGCACTGTTTTTTTAACTGCATAAGGCCTGTCCCCTCAAGTTAATTTATCATGACACACAGAAGTGGAGATGGCAGCGAAGGACAGTACCAGTACATGCACATTGGTAAGGGTTCTGTCTTGCTGCTCAAGGCCTGTTTTTTTCAATGCTGCCTGTGCTTCAAGCCTGATGGATTTTCTCATTAATTAGTTCAGAAAGTATTTATCAATCCCTTCCTATTACTCTCAACAGAAACATATTTTCTAAAAGATCCTTTTACATCTGCTTGTGTGGGAAATAGTGTGGCAACTTGCATCCCCTGACTGGAGTCCATAAGACATCATAAAACCACCCTGTGTTTTATAAGGAGGATGAATGATCTATCAGTCCAAGAGTTGAGGGCACAGCATTCATACCACAGCACTTCATAACTAACTGAGTCCTGGAATAATGTGCACACAACATTCTGCACTCACTTATAACAGAAACAAAAAAGTATTTGTACAGGGCTAATATTTTTAAATTAAGCTGTCAATACTGTGTTCACTCTCAGTGCAGTTGTTCTGATTTTGGGAAAATTTAGAAGGCAAGTGCAACCAGAGAGATTAGTGCAGAACAAGGGGTCTGGAAATAGACTTATAAGATGGCTTGTTCTATTACAGATAATGCTGCAAATCCAATTTCCTTGAGGAGTCTGGCAAGACAATGAGCTGCAGGAAGTTATCCTGCACAACTGATTCCTATTGTATTGCTTTATAATATTACATTAGGTAATGCCTCACAAGCTTATTTATGCTGAAGTGATTCTTGGTACAAAAACTGAAATAAAAGCATCTAACATTCCAAATCAGAGACGGTATCACTAGAGTCGACACCACCTGTTGCTGCCTACAGCTTTATACATCAACGCTGAAGGGCTTCAGCCTAGACACTGTGTATGGCCGTGTTTTTTGCAATGCGTTGTCACTATTTTTGCAAAAATGCACAACCCGCCTCCCTCCACGCGGAGCATCCCGTGGGGCCGTGACAGCGCAGCCAGCGCACGGTTCCATGTTTGTTACGCTCCCCTATCGCAGCCCTACCGGCAGCACAAGGCTCCGCCGGGGTTACCGGGGATCCCTCCGGGACGAGTGGCTCAGGGGATCGCAGGCACATGGAGCCGCACGGCCGGGTCCCGCAGTGGCCAAGCCGCACAGACCGGGAGGGACTCCCCGCCCTCCTCATCCTCCTGTCGAGCCGCGTCGCGATTCCAACTCGTCACTGGCGGCTCCGGCTCCGCGCCCAGACAGGGGCGGCCCCAGTTCCCACTCCCGGCGCCGCCCGCTCTGCCCTGGGCAGGCTCGGCATGGGAGGTGCGGCCGCCCCCCGGAGCCGCACTGGCCCCGGCCCAGCGCCGCGCTCACCTCCTCGGCCTGTTTGCGCAGCGCCTTCTCCCGCTCGTACTGAGTGAGCAACTGCTCGTTGTCGTCCCGCAGCAGCTCCAGCTCCACGCTGGTCTCCTGGCTGTGCGCGCACACCGAGTCCAGGTTCTCCAACACGGCCACCACCAGCGGCATCAGCTCGGCCACCACCTCCTCGTCGTAGCGCCCAATGAGCCGCTCGAACTCGCGGTAGATGGAGCCCGCCAGCCCCGACACCCGCTCCGACATCATGGCGGGGCCGGGCCCGCCGGGGTCCTCCTGGTACACCACGCCGTCCGCCAGCTCCATGGCGGCGGCGGGGAGTTGCGTGGGGCCTGGCGGGGCCCGGCAGGTCCTGCTCGGAGCGGCTCCCTGCGGCGGCGGCGGAGCGTCGGCAGGGCTGGGCAGGGAGCGGCGCACGTCTCTGACCTCACCCGCCGCGCCGGGCGGGGCCTGCCGGGACGGCAGAGTGGGGCGGGGCTACGAACATGAAGTCACGCGGGGGGTGTGGTCTGCGTGGTGATGTAATCGAGAGGCAGGGTCTGTCTGATGTTACGGGGGTGATTCCTCGCGAAGGTGGTGTTGCGGGTCGGGAAAAAGCTTCGGTGGAAGCTGGGTGGCACAGGGAAGGGCCGGGCTGTCGGAAATACGTCAGGGGTCACAGAATCACCGAATCGTCAAGATTGGAAGAGACATGTAAAAAGGCAACAAGGCTGGGGAGGGGTCTGGAGCACACTTCCTGTGAGGAGGGGCTTAGGCAATGGTGGGGGGAGCTCAGCTTGGAGAAAAGGAGGCTCAGGAGAGATCTTACCCCTCTCTATTACTCCTCCTGTCAGGAGGGTGCAGTCTGGTAAGGGTCAGGCTCTACTCCCATGGCACAAGGGACAGGACACGAGGGCATAGGCCTAAGCTGCTCCAGGGAAGGTTCAGGTTGGACATGAGAAAGAAATTCTCCACAGAACGAGTGAGTGATTGGGCGTTGGAATTGGCTGCCCGGAGAGGTGTCACCGTCCCTGGAGGTGTTTAAAAAAAGACTGGATGTGGCACTCAGTGCCACAGTCTGGTTGACAAGGTGGGTTTGGATCATAGCTTGGACTGGATGATCTCAAAGGTCTTTTCCAACCTAGTTCATTCTGTGGTTCTGTCACCCACTCTGACCATACACCTGGCAGTGCCACTGTAACTCCTAAACCACTAAACCACATCACCCGGTGCCAGGTCCAGTGTGGTGATTCCACCACCCCCCAGACAACCCTTTCCAACCTTACTGGCCACACAAACAGTAAAAATAAATTTTTCTAATATTTAATCTGAATCTCCCCTATCTCATCTTAAGGCCATTTTCTGTGGTCCTCTCTCTGCAAGCACAGCAGAAGAGCCCCATCCCCAGCTAACTACATGCTCCTGTCAGTAGTTCTAGAGAGCTGTGAGGTTGGCCCTGAGCATCCTCGAGACTAAACAAACCCAGCTTCATAAGACATGTTTTTTAGTCCCTTTACAAGCCTTGTTCCTCTTCTCTGAACACCCTCCAGCCCCTCAATGTCCTTTTTAAAATGAGTAGCCCAAAACTGAACACAGCAGTGCCAAGCACAGAGAGACAATCACCTCCCTGGTGCTGCTGGCTATGCTATTCCTGATACAGCCCAGGTCACCAGATGTTCACCAGAATGAGCATTGAAGCCCTGGTGCTGTTGGTGGAGGCTCTGGGGGCCCCTGACAACAGAAGGTTTGGTCCCTTTAGTCTCTTAGTGTGGGACCAGGGTGGGGAGCTCCAGTTGCATTGTGGGGTGGAGGTGTCCCCTAGGCAGCATCCTCTGTGAATTGCAGATGTGAGGCAATGCAGTCTGACAGCTCCCAGAGTATTTGTTTATCGCACCCACAAAGGCATAAATAGACCCAGTGATTCACTGAGGTATAACTGAAGGAGTTAAGATCTTAGCTCCTGGATTTTGTGACTCCGTAACTTTGTGTTGGCTGGTGTCTGGCAGCAAAAAGACCTTTCCTTTCTAATAAAGTCTCCAGATAATATCAGAAATCCTGTTTTCTTAGCAATAATACAGCTTAGAAGGCAGAGATTGATTTTCCTAGAATTTGGAACAGGGAGTTTCATTCTGGACCATGTGTTCTGTCATGGGAACAGTGGGTGCTGTTACAAACATTTATGGTAAGCTTGAAAATACCTACTGAGACTTAAAATTTTCCAAGTTGTTTCACATCTCTCATTTTATCATGGGGTTATTTTAGTTGGAAAAACCCTTTAAGACTGTCAAGTCTATCCATTAACCCAGCACTGCCAAGGCCACCATTAAACCATGTCCCCAAGTGCCACATCTGCAGATTTTTCAGATGCCTCCAGGGATGATAACTCCATCATTATGCTGGGTAGCCTCTGCCAGGTCTTGACAGTGCTTTCAGTGAAGAAGTTTTTCCTAATATCCTCTCTAAACTTCCTCTGGTGCAACTTCTATAATATAACTCAAACTTGGGGAAATCAGTATTTTTCATTAGGTAATATCACATGTGCAGCTGAGGAACCCAGTGGCCCAGCAGCTGTCCAGGAACAAAGAAATTAAAATGTGCTTTAAAAAAGGCAGAAGCTTTGAGAAAAGGTGACATTTTAACTGTGGTGATTGCATTCAGCTCCACTGGAGAGCAGCAGAGACTTGCACCTAATTTTCTCTCATTTGGACTGGTTCTAAGGCAGGAACTGTGCTTTAAATGCTTTGAGACAACTGCCTTGTCTCTTCATGTATTAAGCCAGTGAGCCCACACAGAAATGACAAAGAAGAAGAGACTCTAGTCCTTGGATTTATTGTGAGTCCTGTTTAGACATCATCATCCTCCTAATCTAATATTTAACATGGTAGAGCCAGGGCACAGGTGGTTGAAATACAATTTATAAACATGGCAAAAGGAAAGAAAAGCTGTTTGGCTTTTAATTATTACCAAAAAATTATATCATTCCAGCTAAAAATATTTTTAAAAGACACAATGTGTACTCTCATACATCTCAAGTGAAATTTTCATTTAAATTATTGGACATTATCTCTATGAAGGGATTAATTTTTTCCTGTTTCTCTTTAGCACTGCCCTAGTTTGAAAGACAGGTGTCTGTGGTGGTTTTATGTTCGCCGAATTTTGTTTACCAGCTGGGAGATAGGGTATGGGAGAAAAAGGCAAAACAGGTCCTAAATGAAGGTGAACATATAGTTTATTAACACACACTAAAGGAGGGAAAAAAAGAAAGAAAAAAAGAAAAACAAATGAAACTTCTAAACCAACCCTTTCTTACCATAAACTGTTCACTTTCCCACACAACATAGAGAGAAAACCTGTGATTTTCAGTCAGTTGCAACCATTTAAACATAATCTTATGTGGAGTCCGTTGTGCCTTTAGGGGAATTTCCCTGGAAAGGTGACCCCTGCTAAGTTTAACAAAGACTTCTCCCCCGTGGTTTCCTTGCAAACATTGCACAATCTGCTCCTTGGGTTTCTCAAATGAGTCACTCCCTCATGGTATCCCCTTTCCCTGTTTCCCCATTGGTATGGAGTCTGGAGTCCAGTTTCTGTCTTCCCTATGGTCACTTGCCCCCTGCCCT
>VZSR01003022.1:5692160-5707679 GCA_013398615.1 Brachypodius melanocephalos
GGGAAAAATATAGGAAAAAGAATAACAGTTCTTCACTAATGTATAGGTATATGTGTATGTGCATGTGTATGTGTACGTGTATGTGTATGTATAACAAGGCAAATGAACAACAGCAATGGCAACAACACAAAACAGAACCACAAACCCAGTGACAGCCTTCTCTCAGCTGCAGCACTTTCCGCTTTGGTGCAGTTCTGGTCACAGCCGACAGGGGGCACTGGTGGCTCCTGGCAGGGCAGGGCAGGTGCGATGATTCCACTGCGGCTGCAGGGGGCGCTGTGGCGTGAGCTCAGCCGCCTCTCTGCACGTGGGTAATGGTGGGTGGGCTGGCAGGAGAGGTAGAAAAGGGGCTTCCTTTGCAAACCCACAGGTGTAGCCAATGCCAGTGCCCCTCCGATGGAGAAACGGACTGTAGCAGGAACTTTGGAAGCAGAAAGCTGCAACAGCAGAGGTGAGCAGACCCAAGATGACAAACAAAGTGTAGCAGAGACTCCAGGGCCAGGCTAGTGCCAGAAGTGCAGGTTAAAATGTAGCAAGAAGCAGCGGCAGAGAACAGTGGGGCTGGGCAGAAAATGGCTTCCTTGGGTAGCTCACCTACAATGGCTGATGTCAGGGCTGGGCTGCACAGAGGGGGCAGCCCCAGCAGGGGACAGCATGCTCCCGGGCCCAGCATGGCACACAGTGGCTCTAGGCTCCCAAGAAGAAGAGAAGCAAGTTCCAGTCACAGTGCCAAAGGGAAAGAAAAAAACCGGCAAAAGCCACATGGCAACAGTATCTCTCGTCAGCAGTATCACTCTGCATGGCCACTGAGATGAAGTCACCCCACCAGAAAGATGCAACAGTCCCTCATGCGCAACATTTGCAGGAATTCCTGGACTAGCTTGTCACTCTGCTTTTCCATATCTTAGACTTGCATTCTGATGTTAAAGCTAAAGCCTTCTGATGTTTTGGAACTCTGAGCTGAGTTCCCAAGCCTTTTCATGTAAATAAGAAAATGTTTCCATTCTTTTGCTATGAGAGAACATTTGAGTGATTGGAATGATCACCAATCCAAGTGATGGGATGACCTGGTTTTGGCCAATACTTGGCCACTTATGTACAGTGTATATAAATGGAGTCAGAAAATTTGAATAAAGAGAATTCTTGCATGCTGACCCCGGATCTGTCCTGCCTCGTCCTTTCCAAACTCCATGAATGCTGCACCAACAGTGCAACACTGGCTCTCACCCATCACAATGTACTCAGAGATGGGGAATGGGGAGGGGGCTGGCAGTGACCACCCCAGACACAAAACTAAAACAAAAATTGTCTCCGTGCCTTTGTTCCAAAATGCCTTGACTGACCCTGGCACTGTGACAAATCAGAAGGTCTCATCTGTAGCTGCTCTACTTCTGGGGTACCTGTGAGTTCTTTTCACCCAAAGACAACGTCAGAGACGGCTGTGGTGAGGTGCAGAAAGAGTGGCTCCACTGAGAGTGTTACATATCAGCTTTTATTGTTCATAATTGGAAAACAACAAAGCCAAGGGCCTGGTTCGGTGGAAAATCCCTCAGGAGAGCCCAGTGGCCATCCCCTGCCCCTGTGTTTTAAAGAGAGGTGTATCCCAGGGGTGGGCAACACTGAAGTCCAATAGTAAAGATACAGGGGATGGTTCAGGATGGGACAGACAACAGTTATCACCAGTTGAGATAGGGGGGTAGAGAGGGGGGCTGGTACTTGGCCAATTGCTTGACCAGCCTCTCAGAACCTTCTAGAAAAAAGGGAGAAGCCTTGGGGTGAATGACAGGGCCCCAGGGGGTGGTAACTTATGACTGACAAACAGAAACTTTGGGAAAAGACCACAGGTGAGTTTTGGAAAGGGGTACTCAGAGCAAAATGTTTTACAAAACTTAACAATAACTAATAAACATGGAAAAGTTAAAAATGCACCACCACAAAAATGGATCTGGGAGAAAAAAACACGCCCAAGACATTCCCTCCGTTATTACATACCATTCGATCAATACATAAATGAATACATTTCAACTGCAAACATGTATCTATAACTCTATACATGCATCTATAACTCTATACATGCATTACCCTAATTAAACACATATATACATCAAGATCTAGATACAGGCATAGTGTGATGGACGATTTACCCCAAAACAATGTCTTCTTGAGGTATGTATCTCTCCATCCTTTTGCATCACCCACCAGGTAACAACCTGGTTCCTGAGCAAAGACAACCCCATAGATTGGTCTTTGCTCAAGGCAGAATTAATCTAAACAGTTTTTCACAGCATACCTCTCATATGTACCACTGGCACCTTATCTCCCTCTGTTGTTTGCATGAGTTCAGATTGGGCAAGGCCTGCTCAGTTAGTGGAATCTTGGGTGTTAACTAACCACATGGCCTTTGCTAAATGCAGCTCCCAGTTTTCAAAATCCCCTCTGCCAGTGCCTTCAAGGGGGTTGTAAGCAGTCTGTTGCATTGTTCAACTTTCCCAACTGCTGCTGCACGATAAGGAATATGGTACACCCACTCAATGACATGTTTCCTAGCCCAGGTGTTCATAAGGCTGTTTTTGAAATGAGCCCTGTTGTCAGATTAATCCTCTCAGGGGTACCATGTCTCCACAGGACTTGCTTTTAAGGTCCAGGATGGTGCTACGAGCAGTAGCGTGAGGCACGGGGTAGGTCTCCAGCCATCCAATGGTGACTTCCACCACGGTCAGCGCACAGCACTTGCCTTGGCAGGTCTGGGGCAGTGTGACTGTGACATAATCAATTTGCCAGGCCTCCCCATACTTACATTTGGACCACCGCTCACCATAGTAACAGGAGCTTCATTCATTTGGCCTGTTTGATCACAGCACACATCTCACAATAATGGATAACCTGGGAGATGCTGTCCATGGTTAGATCCACCCCTTGGTCTCATGTCCACTTATAGGTGCCATCTCTGCCCTGACGGCCTGAGGCATCATGGGCCTATTGAGCTAGGAACAGCACTCCCTTACACTGCCAGTCGAAATCTATCTACAACACTTGTATCTCTGCAGCCTGATCTACCTGTTCATTGTTTTGCTGCTCCTCATTAGCCCTACTCTTGGGGACATGGACATATCCATAGATTTTCACAGGTAGCATCTCTACCCGAGTGGTAATGTCTTACCATTCATTAGCAGCCCAGACTGGTCTTCCTCTACACTGCCAGTTGGCCTTTTTCCACCTTTCTAGCCAACCCCATAGAGCACTGGCTGCCATCCACAAATCCATGTAAAGGCACATAGCTTTGGCCACTTCTATCTTTTGTCAATGCCCAGGACAGCTTTGAGTTCAGCAAGTCGGCTCAATCCACCTTCTCCTTCAGTAGTTTCTCCAACCGGTCATGTGGGACTCCATACAGCTGCTTTCAATTTTTGATTTGTCCCTACGATGCAACACGAACTGTCAGTGAAAAGAGCATAGCATGTTTCTTCTTGTGGCAGCTGGTTGTCCAGTGAAGCTTCCTCAGCATGAGTCACTTGTTCCTGCTCCTCTTCATCAGTCAGACCAAAATTTTCACATCTGGGCCAATTTGTAATTATTTCCAAGATCTCAGGGTGATTCAAGTTGCTAATATGGCACACTATGTGATGAGGGCAATCCCTTTGCTCCATGTGGCATGGGTGGTGCTGTGGGTAGAGGGAATCTTTCCTTTAACACCCACCCCAGCACCAGTAGTCAAAGTGCCAAGAGGAGTTTTACTTCTGTGCTGATCACTTCCAAGGCAGCTTGGACTTCTCCACAGGCTGCCAGGATTTCCTTTTTTGTGGGAGTATAGTTGGCTTCGGACCCTCTGTAACTTCAGCTCCAGAATCCCAGTGGTTGAACCTGAGTCTCCCCAGGTACCTTCTGCCACAGGCTCCAGGACAGATCATTGTTCCCAGCTGCAGAGTAGAGCTCACTCTTCACCTCTGGTCCCATCCTGACTGGGCCAAGTGCTGCTGCACGAGTGATTTTGTGCTTGATCTGGGTGAAGGCTTGTTGCTATGCAGGGTCCCAGTGGAAATCATTCTTCTTGTGGGTAACCAGGTGGAGAGGGCTCACGATCTGACTGTACTCAGGGATGTGCATTCTCCAAAGGCCTATGGCACCTAGAAAAGCTTGTGTTTCCTTCTTGCTGGTTGGTGGAGAGAGATTACTCTGATCCTATTGATGACCTCAGTGGATATCTGATGCCATCCATCTTGCCACTTCGCCCCCAGGAACCGGGTCTCTTGGGCAGATCCCTTGACTTTTCTTGATGACAAAGTTGGCTTCCAGGTGACTGGATTATTTCCTTTCCTTTCTCAAACACTTCTGCCACTGTGTTCCCCCACACAAGGATGTAATCGATGTACTGCAGGTGTTCTGGAGCCTCACCCTTCTCCAGTGCAGCCTGGATCAGTCCATGGCAGATGGTGGGGCTGTGTTTCCACCCCTGGGGCAGTCGGTTCCAGGTGTACTGCACGCCCCTCCAGGTGAAAGCAAACAGAGGCCTGCATTCTGCAGCCAGAGGAATGGAGAAAAATGCGTTAGCAATGTCAATAGTGGTGTACCACCTCCCTGCCTTGGACTCCAGCTCGTACTGGAGTTCCAACATGTCCAGCACAGCAGCGCTCAGCGGTGGAGTCACTTCATTCAAGCCACGATAGTCCACAGTCAATCTCCATTCTCCGTCAGACTTGTGCACAGGCCAAATGGGGCTGTTGAAGGGTGAGTGGGCTTTACTGATCACCCCTTGGCTCTCCAACTCATGGATCATCTTGTGTGATGGCATCTTGATTTGTCCTGTTATAAATACATATTATAAAGTTGGCTTTTCAGAAATATTAAGATGAATGCTATATGTATAATGTTAAAATAACTTTACTTTTATTTTTGTTATTAACAAAACTTGGAAACAGTAGTGTGATAAATATATATTTTAGACCATAGCATAATATTAAAATGGAGACTATGGATGTTAAAATGCTTTTATTCATGTAACTAAGCCAGAGAATAGTGAAGGTAATTAGGGGATTCCTCACATTTGTGGGTTATCCTGTCTAGATGAAGATAACAGTGACAGAAACCAGAACCCCAAAGGAAGAATTTATTGACTCTGTATTATGAGGAAGTGTAAAAACAACAGGATGGAACCACAAGGAAAAATAAAATATATTGATTAAATCTACAGGATGGCATGAAGACAAGTCAAAGGTTAAAACCAAGCAAAAAAACATCTAAACTCAAAGGAATGTTTGAATAATGCATAATGGTTTATGAATATACAACAGGCTGATACAATAGAAAAAGTTTGTAAAGGACTTTCCAAGAGAGTAAGTGTGCTCTTGGCTGAATGCCAAGCACCCAGCCATATAATTTCCCCCGCCCCCCTTTTTAACCCTTTGCTTTATTTCTGTCTCTTATTTTCTTTTTATTAAACTTTCAAAAATTTTCTAAGAAAATGAACCTTGTTTTTCACAGTGATACTGCCAGTGGTGTACTGTTGAGGTGCCAGTTGAGACATGTTGTTCCTCCACCTTTAGGAATCCAACTGCAGAAGGACTTTCTTACAGTCCAGGCAAGATGTTCAATTGCCTAATGCCCTCTGCCTCTACAGCAGCTATTCCAAAACACACCTGAGTCATTTAGGTTCTTTGAAATAGCTGCTCCAGAGGAAATCTATGCCCAGAATACAAGGGGCCTCCAGTCACAATAGGACATTTTTGCCACTCCTTCCTAGTTAGGCTTACTTCAGCTTCCAACAGGGTCAAATGCTGCAATCCCCCTGTCACTCCAGCACTAGAAAGAGGTTATGTTGGCGGTTGTGGGATATGAATGGTATAAATTCGTGTATAAAAATATATGTTATATATTTAATCCTGGATTTAAACCCAAAGCCCCAGAAAGGGGTTTTTATTTTTTTTCTCTCTTCCCGTAACTTAGACCTTTCATAAAAATCCATTTGCAAAATAAAGAGTGAAGCCAGGGTGGAGATGAACAATACACAGGCTTGAATGGGAAAACTCTCATTTGCAAGAGAAAGGTTGTCTAGAGCGGAGATGGGTGCTGGTCTCGGAGTGAAACACCCACATTCCCTGGTGATGGGAGACCGATATCAATCTGGGAGATAACAACGACTTGATATCATCATCGACGACTTGATATCATCATCGGCTTCTACAACCGGACCATTCATCCCAAATCAGGAAGTCTATTCTACCCCCGGAACCAGGCCCAGGAAACGATCAACCCTTTTCAGAAAACTGTTCAATTTCAGATTACCACGAAAAAGGTCATCTACATACATATTGGACTCTGGACTTAGCCCGTCCGGGCACAAAAACCCCTTAAAAACCCCAGGTATTCGGAGCTGTGTTGTGGAGGATTGGTGAGAAGGCAGGGTTGCTGTCACTCTCTCTCCCTACCCACAGCCGGCTGTGTTAGATACCCTCATTGTGGCTTTTCATAAATTGGTTTTTTAATAAATAGTCTTTTTTTATATTAATTTGATTTGTATTCGTTTATAACAGCGGTCAAGTTTTATTTTTTATTTTGTTCCTTCTTACCTGTAGAATTTTTTCCGTAAGTTGCTAAGAAACAGCAACTACTAGGCGCTTATGGGTACTTAAAAAAACCAAAGAAATGGCCAAGCTCAGGGGGAAAGAGAGCATATGGTTGCAGCTCTCTCATTCTGGGGATTTTCTCTCCAAGGGTCAGAGCTACTGCTGCCTGGGGAAAGGAATTCACTGTCACTGCCATACCCCAGCCACGAGCTTCTGCTTCTTCTGTGCGGTGAGCCTTTTCTCATCAGAGCAGCCGCTGAGCCGGGACCTTATTAATACCTACCTCGCTAAAAGAGGGACTTGTCACAATCTGCTCGTGTGCCTGGGAATCCTGAGCTCGCCTTTTCCTGCCCTGCTTGGAGCTGGGCCGCCACTGCCCCACCCCTGCTGCTTCAAACAACCCACAGGTTTATTTACGTTGTAGCTCCTGTGGTTAATTCAGAGCTGCCCCAAGCTAGCTCTGCTCTATGTGTCCACTTTAGTAATCTGAATCAGGGAGTCCCAGTTCAGCAAAGTAGTGAAGAAATGAAAAAGGCTCATTCTTGCGAGGTGAAGAAGATGTTTATTCCACCTAGATGGTCGGAGCTTTTCCCATCCGACCTTACTTTTTAAGTTGGGGCAGGGGAAACACGGGGATACAAACTTGGACCAATGAGGGGTACAAGGGGAGTGCCCAGAAAACCAAAGTAGGAGAATGAAATACAACTCTCTAGGAAAAAAGGGAGGGGATTTAGTTTTCTATAGACCTTTGGGGTTATTCCCAGAATCCCTTCACCGTTGGGGTGGAGCTGCTAGGAGCACAAAGGAAGGTGGCTTGGGTAGTTGAGGGTCATTGGGGAGGGGGAGGAAAACGATACAGTACATAGGACAGTATAATAAGAAACATCAGTTACCCAGGGAAACCATTAACAAAATAAAAACTTGGGCCAAGCACTCATCAAGAAGAGCCGGTTACCAGAAAATGAATCTCCACAAGCTCCACACCCCTTCCTTGCCGAGACATCCCGCAGTTCCAGCCACAGCTCCAGAGCTCCTGATAGATCTCATCCACCAGCCCGGGATTTTTGCTCATTCCTTCCGTTCCAGCTTGGTGCCCCTCAGAGTCCTACAGGGGAACTGGGATCGACTGCCCCAGAGTTTTGTGAAGCAAAGCCTCTCTTCCATCCCTTCCCGTCTTGGCCGAGAAGGCTGTCATAGGTTTCCTTGTTCTGTTTGTTGTTAATGCCATAGTTGTTGTTTGAGTGCCTTGTTATATATACTAGTAAAGAACTGTTAGTCCTTTTAGGAAAATTAATCCACAAATGCCAGAGGTTTATGTCCAAAAAGGAGACGGAGGAGTACTTTTACTTTATTCGAATAAAGGGAGAGGCCATGGGGCATTTCCCCTGGGGTCTCTCAAATCTTCGGAGGATGCAGCCTCCTATTTATCCTAATTTCCCCGCCGCATTTCCCTCTCTCTTTCCCCATTGGCTGAGGTATTTGAGAGGTACAGACTTCCCGGAGTGCCTAATACCTAAAATTCCCCTTTAATGTACAACTCCCCTTTTAATTTTTAATTCTTATGGAATTTATGTGTTTTCCCCATTGTTTCTTTCATTTTTCAATATCCAATTTCATTTCTCAGCAAACTTCCAGTTTGTTTGTAAAGGCAAATATCTTCTTTTCCATTCATCAATCAGTGGAATCCTTCCCATTGTTTCTTTTATCTCTCAGTGATAATTTTTTATCTACCAGCAGACTCATTGCTTGTTTGTAAATAGAAGTCTGTAATTCCTCTCATTCCTATCCTAATATCTTTGCCCGAGAGCCCCTTTAATTTCAAAATTATAATAATTCGGAGGGAGGGGGTTTACATTCTCCATTCCAAGGGAGACTTCTGCCTTTCATAGCAGACACTTCTTTTTCAAATCAAGACAACTGTGCACCAGTATCAACCAAAGCTTCATATTTCTGTGGTTCTGATGTGCCAGGCCATTGGATCCACACAGTCCAAAAGACACAATTCTCCTGTGCCTCTACCTCTGGCTAGAGATAGCCCCCCGCCCCCAAGTAAATTGATTTGCAATTTACCAGGGAAGAAAATCAGCCCTCAGATCACTCTGGGATTGGAAGAGTGTAACTGGGACTTTACCCAGAGGAAGACATTTTTGTGAAAGCTTAATTCTATAGTGGTTTATACCTTAAAGTGCAACAGAAATCAAGATAAAGACTGATAAATAGCAGCACTCAGCTAAATAAAGAGTAGGATATTCTGAAGCAACAAAACATTGTCAGAGTGAGGACTCTGGTTACAAGGAGCAAGAGGGACACAGCACAAAATATGAGTTTTGACGAGAACGCAAAATATTCTGGGTGGTACAGACAGAGGCTGTGAGCTAAAACCAATGTAAATCTGGGGCCAAAGCAGCAAAGTTGGAGCTGTGTTAAATTCTCCTAAAGTCTGGAGACATTCACAGTCAATCCTGTCTCAGGCCTGTTTTAAAAATCTCTTCTAGTTTTAAGTATTGTGGAAATGGTTTGAGCTCAGCAATTACACTTAGTTCACTCACTGAGAACTTTGAAGCTGTTTACTTCTCTCTCATGATCAGTACATTTTTTGGAAATTATTTGTCTAGACTCTCTACTCCTTCACATTTTAGATGAACATGCAATTTCCAATGTAATTAAGGGATCTCGGTAAAATTTGCAACCAGAAAAATCTCCTTTATACAGTAACAATTTGCTCTGCTAATCATGTATTAATCTCAAAAGTCACAAAGTTGACCCTTATTTAATGAGGTTTAAAGACTTGGCAAAGATCACAGAATAGACCTATGGTAAAGCTGGAAGTCATGCTTGCCCATCTTAGGGCAAGTCCTAAGCTTTAATCATTAAATGACATCAATTTAACAAGGCTGTAAATATATGTCCCATTGCTGCTTTAAACTTAATATTTTTATAAATATCCTGTTTCTAGAGACCTTTCTTCTATTTTTATTTGTTACTTTGCCATAGTGAAGACTATGGCATTAAAGTTTGTTTGAGTAGTATGAAACATCTTAAATAAATGTGTATCAAAGCAAGAGAATAAATTGGATTGGTATTGTCAGGAGAATACTCAGAAACTCTAATTCCAAAATAACCTCAAGGAGGATTTGCTAGAATGTATGATGCTGTGATTTTTGAAATATCATCTATTAAATCAGAGGTCTTGGAATGTATGATGGAAAAAGTCCCTGAATACAAGAAAGGAGGTTGACTGAATAGATGCTTAGGTCAGATCTGGAGTCTCCCACTAGAACTAAAAGTACCACACAGATGGATTGTGGTAAAGAGAGAGGATATCAAGAAAGGAAATCCAAAAAAAGCTGAACTTTTCCCTGTCAAGCAGCAAAGTCCCGCCCAGAGGGAAGAAAAATCTTCATTGTTTTACTTTCATTAACAGCCAGGGAGTGGAGCCCAGAAAGTTCATCTCAGTTTGGAAACGAAAACAGGACAAGCATGGATTTCCAGCCTCTATTCTCTCAAAGGCAATAGAATGCTCAAGGCAAACCAGCTCAGTGGTAAATGGTTGAAGGGTCTTTTAACTCAAAGAGCTTATATAGCATAACCAGAAAAAAACCAAACAAAACTAATGACCTCCTTTAAAGAGGAAATACAAGGACAGTACGATAACGAGATTTTTATTAAAATAATGTTATGTGCCTTTAGTTAAGGCACAGGCAAGACTGAAATGCTGAAGGGCTGAGCCCGGCATCCCGGCTCTAAGGAAAGAGGCACTCGGTGGGTGCCGATGTTACCGGGACAAGGGATCTATCCCAGATCCCCGCTGCGGGAACGGGGCTGGGCACGGTAACGGCGCTCTCTGCGGGCGGGAGGGCGCGCTGTCGCCATGGCAACCGCTGTGCAGGGGGAGCACGGCTAAGCCGGGCGGGGACCTGAGGTGACACGGCTTGACAGAGCCACTGGCGCGGGACACGGGCTGCCAGAGCCACCGGGGAAGCAGCGGGGGACACGGGCTGCGAGATCCACCGAGGCCACCAGCGGGGGACACCATTTGCCACAGCCACCTGGCCACCAGCGGGGGACAAGGCTTCAAGGTTTGCCAGAGCCGTCGGGCCACCAGCGGGTGAGACGGATTGTGGGGCAGCAGGAAGGGTCCCCCTGTCCCCGGGCAGTGTCACCGCACCCCCGCGGAGCCTCTCCGCAGCCCTCGCGTCCCTCACCTGCCCGCTCAGGTGCGCGCAGACACGCCCCTGCAGCGGCGCAGGGCTTGCAGCCCCGCCGGTTCTGCTGGTTTCCAGGTGAAAACTCTGCCTGTAGACTAATTTATCAATTTATTGCACAGCACGGGAAGATGGATCCGTGGTGATCATTACCTTCCTTTCCATCCACACCTTTTCTGATTTCAGTATTTACTGATTGTTCCTATACTTGGCTTCCTTCCACTGCTTCAAAATCACTCCTGCAGCACTTGGGAAAACCTATGTGCGGTCACTGGTTTGTCCAAACTTTGGAGACCGTGGATTACTGACCCTCAGGTGCAGTCAATCTAATTACACTGATAGCAGACGTGGTTGGGATGGGCTGGGATCACACAGTCTTGGAAAAACAAATTTTATTCTCTCCCTCCTCAGGACCATGGCAACCATCGATGAGCGCACCTTCATCGCCATCAAGCCTGACGGGGTCCAGAGGGGGCTGGTGGGGGAGATCATCAAACGCTTCGAGAAGAAAGGCTTCAAACTGGTAGCCATGAAATTAATACATGTAAGCTCTCCTCAGTCACTGTGTCTGCTTTTTTGTATCAGCTGTAGCCTTCAATTAGAGCAGCATGCTATAACAACAAATACGGCCTCTGTAACATTCAAAACTGAAATTTTGAAAAGTACTTGGGATGTTTTTGGAAAAGTTCCAATTCCCAGCTCTGGCTAAATGCTTTAGACGTGCTAAGCACTCTAATTTTAGTAACTTGATGCCCTTAGTCTGAAGAGAATATTCTTTCAGGTGCATCCTATGCCTAATAAATATCTTTGAGTATCTTTCACAAATCCCAGGTCACATAAACTGCCTGTATTGACAACAGAAACTTTTCTAAGTTTAGCTGTGGTTAAAGCAAACAGTTCAAATTCATATCAACCAAAAGTGTTTCTAGGAAGGTACAGAAATACTGAATTTTGAAGTGCGTGCAAGTTTCAGGATTACCAGCGCTCTGTGGTTAATCTCTGTGATTTCTCTATGCTCTTAAGTTCTTACTGTAAGCTTTTTTCTGTCTGTCTGGTTTTTAACCCAGGCCTCTGAGGACCTTCTGAGGGAACACTACATTGACCTCAAGGACAGACCATTCTATGATGGCCTGGTGCAGTACATGCACTCGGGACCTGTTGTAGCCATGGTGAGTTCCTGGCAAGGAAAACCACACTGCTTGATCGTCTTCCCTGCAATGAGATTGTGTCACCTCTTGGATTCTAGCTTATTTTTTAAAGGATTTAAAATCCTTTAAAATCTAGATTCAAATACTGTGATTAGGAAGATGTGCTATTAACTCTTTTTCCTTAATCTTTTCTCATAATATTTCTCTCCTATGAGTCAGTTTGTTGAGGAAGAGGGCAGGGGCAAAAGGGAACAAAAACCAGGACCTTGAGAAACAGTAAACCTGCACAAAAGCCTCAGTCTGAAATGCCATGTAGTAAGCCAGCTGAAAAAAGATGGTGGAATATTTAAACTCTATTTCTCTTTTTCTCCTTGATAATGTATTTGTAAATTAGTTGAGGTCTAGTTCTCCCATGAGCAGACAGCTCTGTGAGACTGTTTGACATACTGAGATGGAAATTTGTACAATCCCCCTGGATGAGGATGGGGATTGTACAAAAGTGGGGCATGTGAGCAGATGCTTTGAGAATCTGAGAGAATTGGAGGTAAAATATGTCTCACTGTGACAAATATGGTGATTCAGATGGTGACTTGTGCCACGATGGACAGCCCCATGTTCTGGTGGATGGTATAATTTGTCTGCTGCTAAAACTTAATCATCTGAATGGAATTTTTTTTTCTTTAAGGTGTGGGAAGGTCTCAATGTGATTAAAACTGGAAGAATGATGCTGGGGGAAACCAACCCATTCGATTCCAAGCCCGGCACTATTCGTGGTGACTTCTGTGTCCAAGTTGGAAGGTAAATTTTAAAACTTTTGATATCAACCAAATCCAAATTCCAAGTGTTATGTCATGATATGTGCAGAAACTGTGCTCCATCCTTCTCTGTCTTACACATGGAGCTGCCACTCCCTGTGCCCATGTCATATTAAGTTCTAAGGATGGGGATCAAGTCATGGTTGTCCCCATTGACAAAAACGAGGAGCAAAGCTGGCACTGCCTATGCTGTGTCCTTTCCTACTTTACTGTTACTTAAAGCTCCTGTCCATGATGGGAATCACTTCAAAACAAGAAACTTATTTTACTTTAAGAATTCTCTTATTTTTTTCACCTTTTCTTTTCTTAGGAACATCATTCATGGTAGTGATTCTGTGGAAAGTGCTGAGACGGAGATCAATTTATGGTTCACTTCTGAAGAACTGGTTGATTACAGAAGCTGTGCTCATGAGTGGATCTATGATTAACACCCAGCCTGGATCTTCTGATATCCCCATGTCCATGAGCTGTTACATGCAGTCGTAGATTGGAGACAGGAATCATGACTCAAGTCCTCTGGATCATAAGACAAACAGCCTGATTTATTGTTTGGAACCTTCTTATATAGAGAGTTCAAAAATCTCAGATCTAGACAACTTATTGGTCTGGGTCTTAAAACCACCCAGCTCCCTGGCCAGTGATACGTCTGCATGTAGGGTTCAAAGGAATTGGTGGAGGTCTCTGTTTGAGTTCAAATTCCTCCTATTATTGCTCACCCAGGGACTTGTTTTATTTCTAGGCTGATCGAGTTTGGGGGGCAGCTTCAGAATAGTTTCACTGTGACAATGCACTGTGACAATGAGCACCCTTTTGGTTATATTAAAAAATGTAAAAGTGTTCTTCTTTATCGTCTGCAGGCACCTTGCCGTTAGGACGACAAAGACAACATGATAACACAAATAATAAATCTATTTTGAATAAAACTTTCTACTAAACTCGACAAGTCTAGTTTCCCTTAGCTAGTGATATATCTTATGTATCATTGGAGTTGTGGCATTCACATTTGGGAGCGGTTAAAGGCGATTACTAGAAATAAAGGTTTTTAAGATGACATGTTGCAGGCTCATTATTTGGAAATTACAACTTTTCAACTTAAGACTATAAACAAGAAACAATTCAATTTAAATCAATTTCAATCAAAAAACCCACATCTTTTTGTCACTGATGTTTCCCAAATGTTTGAGTCTTGAAGTTTGAGTAGAGTGATGGGAAGATTGTTTTACCATTGACAATCTTCTGCTTCTGCTTCTACCTGCTGTTGGCTAGGTTATGTTGTGAATTGATTGAAAAACATGAGAAAAATATGAGAACATGAGAGCACCCATGACTTTTGAGGGGGGTACACATTCACCCCACACTTCTCTCCTTTCTTTGTTTTACCAGTTATAACAGTGTTATAAATGAATTAGTCAATTTAATAATTAAGAGGAATTTATTTCATAATCAAAATAAAATTGCAAAAGCCACAAGCAAAGTCTAACAGCACTGGGCCAGCATTCAGTGCTGGGTGAACCACTTGTAAAATCTTTCTTGCTTCAAAACCCTGTGGTTCACGGATGCTGCTTTCTTGGGGTCTCCTCTTATACTTTTTTCAGAGCTGTGCAGGGTGCAGGAGGTGATGTTATCTTTTAGCATATTCATGTAGTTCTTCTTTCTTGTCGCATCTGGTTTCCCGAAATTGGGCAGACAATTCCACCTTTTTACAGGAATTCTGTTGGGGAACAAACATCCTGGCGATGAATATTCTTATGCATCTTGAATGCATATGGTTTTTCGCATATTGCATATCTATCTTGCATATGGAGGGCCCCCCCCCCCCACCCTGGTCCTTGCCAGACTGCAATCTCTTGGAATAAGCATCTTTTGGAGACAGCTTTACCCTTGGTGTTTCTCTCTTATCACTTGCTGCCAGTTGCTTTTTCGTTGTCACTGGCCTTTGGTTACAAAAATGCTGTAGTTTTAATTTTTCTGCATGAATTATTCTATACTATTCATGACAACAGGAACAAAATACGGAGCTTAGAACAAAATAAGGTAAAACTTATAACTGCCTATACGCTTTACCATCACCCAGGGTCTGCTATCGTTGAGGAGTCTTCTTTTTACAATGAGGACTTGAAAAATCTCTTCCAGATGAGGCCTTCGTGTTTATCTTAAAGGAAAAGAGGTTCAGCTTCCAAAAAGCCAAATCAGCTAGTCAAAGTGACTTGCTTTCATTTTTAGCACAGAAACACCTGGGCTTGATGGCACACCTCTCCTGCCAGTCAAGGCAACAGCTTGGCCAGAGCTAAGACCTACATTGGGAAGACTTTCCTATTACATCCTTAAAAGAAGTCTTTCAGTAATGACTCAGCTGGTCAGCTGGCTTTGTTATCTATTCTTAACTAAATAACCAATTATATACGAAGAACTTGTAAATAACTACAACTATGTACACACTTTTGAAAGCACCATTTACTTTTTTGTCACAAACAAATTCAAACTAACCAAGGAAACATCTCCATCTCAGCTAGGTAAAATATTTACACAGATTTAGATGACTAAGGACAAAACTTAATTTGGATTTTGAAATCCCCTAACTGAAATTGTAGGATCTTTGGAAGAGGAAAGTAAATACCTTTGTTAAAAATGACCCTATAATATTGGCTTTCACATTTGTGTGTTAGTCTTTATATGTAGTTATTGATTTTAAGAATAGCACAATTTATAATCCCATTTAGCTGCTTGCTAATAAAACCTAATTTCTCATTATAAGTATGCACTGTATAGCTCACGGAAATAGCAGTGTGAT
>VZSR01003022.1:5709993-5752761 GCA_013398615.1 Brachypodius melanocephalos
CAGCAGAACGTCCAGCTACCTGCTGGGGCTTCCTCCTTACTCACCATAACCTAAAAGGAACCGGAGAAAGAAGACTGCCCGCCCCCCCCTCCCCCCCAACTCCAGCAGCCAAGTGGATTTCCGAGGGACTCCTGCGAGGACGGGACCCGCCCAGTCTGCAGCATGAGCAGCAGGCTTGGCTTTGCACCTCCTCCTCTGGGCTGTCTGGCAAGGAGCAGCGGTGGTGTGTGCAGCCTCCTCGAGCTCCACTCCCATTGCTGATCCTAATAAAGAGCTGATCCTAATAAAGGCTTTATCGAAGGAGAAGAAGGTCTCCTTGCCCTTGTTTTTATCACATGGAATCAGTTGCTTAAGTTGCATGAATTTTTCCCCCCCACAGTGAGTTCTTGTATCTGAATACTGACCTATGCCGTTATTGGGGTTTAGTTTTCTTTTCTTTTGTTCCTTCTTATCTGTAGATTTTTTCCCATAAGTTGCTAAGAAATATTGACTACTAGGTACTTACGGGTACTGAAGAAAACAAAGTGGCCAAGCTCAGGGGGAAGGAGGGCATTTGGTTGCACTTCTCTCAGATGCAGGAGTTTCTCTCCCAGGGACCGAGACCGTGAGAGTGGGGCAGGTGGAGGACGGAGTTTGGGCAGCTGCAAGTTCTCTCTCCGCTGTGGAGGAGGGTTGAGGCTTCTGCTTGGGGAAGGGAGTTCATCGCTGCCGCCAGAGCCCAGCCCAGAGCTGTTTTCTTCTGCCATGAGGTGAACCTTTGCTTGTAAGAGAAGCTACTGAACTGGAACCTTGTTAACACCCACCTCACTAGAAGAGAGACCTGTCCCCATCTGCTTGGGTGCCCAGGATCTTGAACTTTCACCTCTCTACCCTGCTGAAAGCTGGGCTGTCACTGTCCCGCCCCCACAGCTTCTTCGGCACTGCTCCGAGTTTTCGCTACATGGTAGCCCTGCACCCTTTGCCTGCGGAGACATCCCACAGTTCCAGCCACAGCTCCAGAGCTCCTGATTGATCTCATCCACCAGCCCGGGATTTTTGCTCATTCCTCCCGTTCCAGCTTGGTGCTTCTCAGAGTCCTACAGGGGAACTGGGATCGACTGCCCCAGAGTTTTGTGAAGCAAAGCCTCTCTTCCATCCCTTCCCGTCTTGGCCGAGCCGCCATTGCCACGTGCTCCCCGAGCCCGCGCCACAGCGCCCCCTGCAGCTGCGAGAGAATCATCCCACCTGCCCTGCTCATCGAGAGGCACTAGCACCCCCTGCTGACTTTGACTGGAACTGCACTAAAGAGAAAAAGCCGGTGGCCGAGAAGGCTGTCACCTGGTTCTCCTTGTTGTTAATATCATAGTTGTTGTTTGTTTGATTGCCTTAAAAGAACTGTTATTCCTATTATCATATCTTTGCCTGAGAGCCGCCTTAATTTCAAAATTTTAATGATTAGGAGGAACGGGGTTTACATTTTCCATTCCAAGGAAGGGTCCTGCCTCTCCTAGCAGACACCTGTCTTTCAAACTGAGACAGGTGCAACTGAATGTTGAAGACTTGTGACACCTTAGGGTGATATTGAGCTCCTAGAAAGAGATGGCACAAAATAAAACAATATTAGCTGTCTCTTTGGTGAAAAAAAAAAAAAGTTTTGTCTTATACTTGGTTAATGAGTATAAGGAGGGGAACAAATTCTCTAACTATGAAGTTGTAGGTGAGGCTGTGAGCTTCTCTTCTTCATTGTTATAGAAGATAAACCATTAGGTTAAAAGAAATTGGAGGAAAGGGAATATGTCACAAACCTGAGCATGAGATGAGACTCCAGTTTAATCTTTGCTTGAAAGGTGACTTGAGGCTTCTTGATTCTACAAAATAGAGAAACGTGGTTTATCTGAAGGTGTGGATGATGTCAGGAAGCTGCTGAATAATTTCTAATGTAATGAGATTGGGAAGAGGTGGAGGCCAGCATTCCTGCATGGCTGAAGTGCCTGAGCAGGACCAGTGAAACCACTAACTGGCTCCTCAATAAGAGACAATGCAAGGATTGCAGAGGTTATTTCATTGGTATCCCACCTGCAATGATGGTGTGCGATTATAACTTTCTCAGGAAAAGGTGCTGTACTACGAAAGGGCCAAGTAGTAAACATCATTAAAGGTAACAACACACTCCCTGCTTCATGTTGTGACACCTGTTCAGGGACTGTGAGGTTTTGATACTTGGCAGCTTCATCTTCCCAATAAAATTACCAAAAAATGTTCCTGGGTTATGGATCCGACATTGCTTTTCTGTGATAAATATGCTTTCGAGGAGCTGTAGCTGTGCAATGCGATGCAGCCGGGTTGGCAGGACCAACCCTCAGGCCACGGGGATACCTGAAAGCAGCCAACCCAGCAAAAAATGAGTAAAAACTTGCTTAGTTTTGTTAAACATCCACCATCGTTTCAGTGCCTTAAAGCTTAAGCCACAGTTGCTGCGTCCATAAATTAATGACTCTTGAGGTGGCAGAGGCGACAGGTGCGGCCGAGCCTGACCAAGAGCCGCCCCTCGGCTGCCGGGCCCGGCAGCGACCGCTATCCTCTCTGGTCCCGTCTCATCCCGGCGCGGTCCGGTCCCGCTTGGCGCTGGCGATTCCGCCCCCGAAGCGCAGCCGGCGCGGCGGCTCCTCCTCTGCGCGGGGCGGGGGATCCGCGTCCCGCCCGCCGCCTCCTGAGCCTTTTCCTCCGGCGGCAGCGGCACAAGCGGTAGCAGCGGCAGCAGCTCCGGATAGGTGAGGTCGGGCCGGGCCGGGCCAGGCCGGGCCTCGCGCTCCAGGGTCACGGGAGGTGCGGGCGGAGTGGCCTGGCGGGGTTCCGCGGGGTCGGGCCGTGCTTGGTGTGGTCGGGGCGACATTCCGTGGCAGCGCCGCGTGGCAGGGCGGTGCCGCCATGGCCGCCGCCGACCTTGAGGCTGCGCGTCCCCTCACGCCGCATTCCCGCTCGCAGCACCATGGCGGGGAACGGCGAGCGCACCTTCATCGCCATCAAGCCCGACGGCGTCCAGCGCGGGCTGGTCGGGGAGATCATCAGGCGGTTCGAGCAGAAAGGGTTCCGGCTCGTGGCCATGAAGTTCGTGCACGTAAGTGACCGCGCCTTGCCCCCAAACCTTGTCCCTGCCCTGCCCGAGAGGGGCTCACCATAACCACACCCACGCCGAAAATCTCCCCTTGCGGCTTCTCTTGGGGCAAAACGAGGATCTGATGGCGGATGTGCTGGAGCACGCGTTAGGCCCGGCTTCCTGCCTGGCTCACGGCTTCTCCCCTTTCCAAAAAAAGCGAATTTTGCTCCAGAGTTCTAATGCCGCCCAACTGAGAGCTGGAATGGCCTTGGCTGAAAGGTTGTGTTGGGTAATATCATCTCGCGATCCTGTACTCTGCTTATCACTGAGGGTCACTGCAATGCGAAGAAATCATATTTACAATTCCCAGCACTGCCACAAAGAACTCTTAATGTTACAGCAGGAGCTCCTCCTGATACCCACAATAGCACTGCAGCATTGTTGGTAACATTAATTATTAGTGAATCTAATCACTAACGCCATAGTCTTACACCTGAAACACCTTTTGGTTGATGATATTCAGAAAACTATGTTTAAGGTTACTTCTGCCCTTTTAAAGGCCTCTGAAGACCTTCTCAAACAACATTACATTGACCTGAAAGACCGCCCCTTCTTCCCTGGTTTGGTTAAATACATGAACTCTGGACCTATTGTGGCCATGGTAAGTGGCTTGATTTTAGTTTATTTTCTTGAATATATTTGTTTTGCTGTATAAATTATTAGGAATATTCAGAGATAGTGTTACAGAAACTTTTTTTTTTCAAACTACCTAGTTCTGGCAAAAGAAAAAATTAAAATTAAGACAGTGAAATTACTATATAACGAGAAAAGTGCACATATAAAATGAGTATTAAAATGCCTAATATATAAATGTATAAAGCAAAATTCTTGAAAGCAAATCTGCACCAAAAAATCTGGTTTGGGCAAAAAAAGGTCAGGCTCTCTGACACAAAAACTCAACTGTGTCATTCATTCTTACATTCCTCCAAAACCAGGTCCTTGCTCTAATAGCATCTCCTGGGGTGATGATGCAGAGAACACTCAGCAGGGTGTCCCTATTCCACCACAACACAAAGGGTTGGGTGTTGGCTTTGTATATTAACTCTGGTTACAAAGTGTACTCTGTATTCAGAGATGAGGCTTGGTAAAGTATCTCCTTCACTGCGGTAACAATGATGACAGTCCTTTTTACAATTACTTCCAGTTCATATGTTTTTTTCCCTTGTCACCTTTCCAGGCCTAAGAGAGAATCTAGGCAAGGTTAATGCCTTTAATGGTAGAGCCTTTGTTTGCAAAGTATAGTAGAGCAAAGATGAATTGTCAGTATTTTGCATAAGCGTCACTTAACAGAATTTTTGTGTTTTTTACCTTAAGGTATGGGAAGGACTCAACGTAGTTAAAACTGGGAGAGTAATGCTGGGGGAAACCAACCCTGCAGACTCCAAGCCTGGAACTATCCGTGGTGACTTCTGCATTCAAGTGGGAAGGTATGTACTCAGTCTATTAATTGATACTAAAAACTCAACAACTCCTACTCACTTTACCTGCTAACACAAAAACTGTTGGCAGTCTTTTATTCTAGAAGGTGAGAATTGGTGGTAGAGACCTTAGTCTGATGTATTTCAATTGCATGTCACAGTGCATAGGTGGTGCTTAGGAAAGTGGTACAAAGCTGACTTTATTTGCAGTCCAGCTCCTCCCCAGAGCAGCATGTGAGCTCAGGCAGGGGCTGGTAGAACAGAGTGACTGGTAGAACAGCTCTAGAGTGACCCTGATAGGCATAATTAGCTCTTGGCGGGGGAGGGATGTTGGAACACTCTACCTGAAATAACTGCAATAGTCTCCCCCTTCTAGATGCTTCATCCAAGTTTTTGCAAATTAAGAACAAAGCTGCTGAAAGTGTATTTTTATAGGCAACAATGTTTGTCTCCTTCCACAGGAACATCATCCACGGCAGTGACTCTGTGGAGAGTGCACAGAAGGAGATTAACCTGTGGTTCAAACCCGCAGAGCTCATCGACTTCAAGCCCTGTGCACAGGATTGGATCTATGAGTGATGGATTCTGACAGTGATTTGTGCCTTCCAACACCTCACCTCATTCCAGCTGCTGCCCTGAGAGCACCCCCATTTATCTTAGTGCTGAAAGTGACTGTCAAATAAATAGGTGTGAACTATTTCCTTGTGGTGCATTCACTTACAACAGACCCCTGTTCAAATACTCGTAAGTTATTTTAGTCATTCAGGAACCACTGACACATGACCCTGGCACAGCAGCCAGACTCAAGCAGTGGCACATTTGCAGAGGGAGGGCTGAAGGGAGGCTGGAACTACGTCCAACACAGCTAGAGGAAAAAAGAGATACCACAAAATTTCCCTCCTTGCACAAATATTAATACTAAATGAAATGAGATTGAATGCAAAGCTTGCCCCCTGACATGTTTATCTAATTCACCTTCTCTTATCAAACCCCTTACCTTGTGCTCAGGGCCTCACACAATTTGTTGCCACAAACAACATACTTAAAATTACTTAAAATACTCATGTTTTTACAGATTGTGGGTATTTTTAGTAGGGTTAAGAGCATCTATTAAACAAAACCATCACTATTCAGAAAAAAAGACTTTTAATAATTTTTATTTTGTGTAAAAAAGGCAAATTTAGTGAATTATTTTCATCTTGTACACAAAGTTATATTTTTAATGTTTTTCACATCCATGCTGAAAATCTGCAGTCTTGTAAAAATGAAAGTAACATTAATTTCTCCAAAAGCATTTTTTCACTGAGTTATGTACATTGCATGAGAAAGCTTTAAATACTCTCTCACTGATCACACAAATTACCAAGAAAATAAAAGATTAAATTTGTACAGATATTGATCTATATATCAAATACATACAGAAATGATGTAAAAACCCATTTGTTTAATCTTGATTCCCGCCCCAACATCTTCCCAGGGGCCAAAACTGATGCCTTTTTTGTATAAATGGCTGTGGCTTTTCATTTTAAATATGAAAAAAATCAAAAGGAAGAAAAATTCAGCTGAAATCACAGTTTTTAAAAATCCCTTCCCAATAAAGGATTATTACCAAATGTATTAGCACCATCATACAAAGATTGAGGGAGGGTATTCACATCACAGAAAACAACAATAAAAAAACCAAACAAACACTGAAACCCGTGTTAGTATCCATAGAACAAGGAATCAATAACTGCTGTAGCTTTCCTCAGATGCAGCAAGGAACAGGTTAGAGTTCTACAGAAAATAACTATATTTTCAAATAATCAAAGATCAGCAGAGAGATCTGGAACAAGAAAAGAGGGGCACCAGCCAAGTCAGGGACAGGGCTTTGGCTGCCTACTGGTCAGAAAAACCTACTGTGCCAAATGTCAAAATTAGTCTGACCCCATTGAAGGTTTTTAAGTGTCCAACATTTGCTGCTCTTTCAGCCAGGTACCACGGCTTGAAAGCCAAGAGAAACATCTCAGAGCCATGGGAATGCTTTGCAAAGCCAGGGATGTGATAGGGATATAGGATCCACAGGGATAGCCCACAGGCTCTCTGGGGATCACATCCCTGGTAGCACCTAGCTCAGATTTTCCCTGAGCTTCTCAGCAAGTGACTTCTAGCAGCTCCTTCCATGGTTTGCTCAGCACAGATGTCACCATACTTTACAATTACACAATTGAGGCATATTATGAACTCAGACACAAAAGACGTTTCACCAACTGCTGAAGTCGCACGGGTACCCTAGAATGTACATCACCTCACAGACTTTAGTGTTTGATGAATAACAGAATATTATAAATACTGACAGACTCTAGAACAGATTCTTACATTTCTCCCAACACATATGTTAAGGACTAATTTTCCCTGTTGACATTTGAAGACTGACTCTGAAATCAGGGATGAGCCTGGGCAATACTCAGGGCAATACTCAGTTTAGTGACCTGGCAATGCACCTCACTCATTAACTAGCCCAACCTTCTACATTATGACACACTAATTAATGCAACAGTTTTTCTACTGAAGTCAGGAGCTCTTTATGAGAGAAGAAAGCAAGACTGTGAGAACCTTGTTCCAGCTGATGGTACAACCTGCAAGCTGTTGCATTAAAAAAATATCAATAGTGCTATACTTATGAAATTAAATCAATGCTTGCAGAACTGGATTTTACAGCAGATTAAACTGAGAACACAGGAAAACAATCAAGGCTCGAAGTGTCATTACAATGTTCTCTAATTCTAGTTCTCTAATCTAGGCTGTTCAAAATAAACATCATGGCTGGGTCAGAATCTGAGATAAGATATTTGAAGTTTACCAGGTCCAACCAAGTCTTTTTTATGGCTATTTTAGAGAGCTAAAATGTCTTTACCACTTGAAGTTATAGATTCTTGTAATCAGATTAACAGATTCTGTCAATAGAAGCTGTTGTTAAAAACAGGTTGTTATTTAAGTAAAGTTTTACCAGTAAGGGAGAAAAGAATTCCAGACATTCCTACACTGTACAGGACATGTTTTACTTCCAGTAGTAAATACAAAACTTTACATAATTAACCCCTCTTGCATAGAATGAGGTAAACCTGTGCATATCACCAATATTATGTACCCAGAGTTGGAGCAATATTGTAGAAAATAATCACATTGCTGGTTTTCAACTTTCTATGCACCTTTTTTTTTTTTTTAAGCTCAAACAACAATATACAAAAATGGTCTCCTGGGGCTTTGTGGATTGATATCCTTAAAGTATTTCTTAGGCTGTAGGAATACAGATGTTAATAATTTTTGATTTTTTTTTTAAGCCCTAACTTGTGGTCAAGAGTCAGATGATCATTGTACTGCTCCAAAGGGGACCTGTGAAGACCCAGAAGCACTTATAGAACTTACGAGATAATTCCTGAGAGTTTAGTTAATGAACCTTACTGGTAAAAGCTAAAGCTCTTGATGCACATTCTTCCAGTCACAGCTCTGCAAGGCTGATTAACCACCTCACTAATCAACTCAATTTACAAAAATGTACAAGGGTTAAAAATACGGAAAGATAAAATTCAAATTATTAAGAGCTCCTGCAGAAACACTTTGTGTTTAAGCAGTCATAATTTTTACCCTTTTATGTGACTTTTGCCTTTTAAGCTGACCAGGTGGGGTAATGGGATGCTTGACATGAGACAAGAATTCCAGGCAACAGGCAAATTCAGTTTATGAATTATAGACTCAAACCATGTAATTTTTAAACTGTTCTCAAGTCTCAACTCCTATGTTACACTATTGTAGCAAAACATGAATATTGCATGCTATGCAGGACTGAACTAATTTTTAATCCACAATGTAGGACTCCTTTTAGCTCACCTGAAACCACATGGCACATCAGTTCTGAATGGTCACAGATATTTAAGATGGAAAGGAAACATTTAGGGCTTTCTGAATGGAAAAAAAACATCACAAGAATACTCACAAGTTCCTTCCCACTACCAAGGGAGTCCTCAGTGACTGTCCATCTAACCTGCATCTTCAGTCAAAATTCAGAGCTACAACTAATCTTCCAATGAGAGAATTTTCTGAAGTTCCAGTTTGGCATAGGGCTCTGTAAACATCTGATGAAGCATTCCAAGACTAGACATTCATATACAGACAAGAGCTTTGTAGATCCAATACAGTGCCCACTGCAGTCGACAGAGACAAGGCTACTGATGTTAATGGGCACTGAATCAGACCCTAAGGAACATTAAAAAACAAAACCTTATATAAAAAGGGTATTTTAAACTAAATAAAAACACCTTGAAAAATTAAAATCTTCCTCAGGCAATGGCTCCGTTGCACTTGGGACTACTCACTGAGTAGAGCTTTACAGGACTATCTTCCACATATAACTTATGCCTCTAAATCAGGGCTTTAAAGCCTTATTTTCAGAATTAAAAAAACAGAGGCGTGACCAGTGCAGTTCACAAGAGTCTAAAAGTCTCCCAACTTGTACCAAGAAGGTTCATTTGTTATGACAGTTCATATGTATTTGCAACTATATCTTCCCCCAACTGCTTCCCACAATCATGCTAAATAAACTTTAATCTTACCAAAAAATTAGATTTTCAGTTCTTGTTAACAATGCACAATAAATCTGAACTTGAAAATATTACAAAATTTTTTCAAAAGCTTCAAATACAACACAAAAGTGTCCTTTGATTTTGTTTTTAATAAATTGAAAAATCTTTTTCAGTAAAATAGTTTCCCCACCCTTCCAAAAAATTCTGAACTGAGTATAATTCATCTACATTTAGCAAAGCGCCCCAGGCACAGTCACCTGAACTGCACCATCCAAGTGGGAACAGAATCAGTCAGTCTTGGAGAAAGGTTTTTTTCCTATCACTGATGCTGTGCCCCTCACTCCTGGGAGCTGCCTCAGGGTTCCTGTTTGATGTAGTAGCTGGCGGAGCCGTTGCTTTCCTGGTCAGATGTTCCCTGCAGGAAGCTGTACTCCTCTCCATCCAGCAACTCCTCCTTCAGCTGTAATGAAGTCACTACAATTCAAAAAGTCACATTAAACATTTATATAATTTAAAGTGCAACATTTCCTTTAATTTACTTAATATTATTGATATTGGGAGCATCCCAGATGCCCCATTTTCTTATAGTCCACATTTTAGCGATGCTTTAACGCTCAGGATCCCACAGAGAACAGACACTTCGAGTGCAGATGGAACCTAAAGTTATGCTCTAGTACTAACAGATTTCAAATTACTTACAATAATATGTTCTCTGCCAGATTCTCAAGAAGTGAGTATTTTAAACCATTTTAACTTTTAAACCACTTTGTTTCCTATTTAGTCTTTAGCAAGTGAAAATGAGATTGAAAATGGCCAACAGTTAAATTAGAATTCAAATCACTTAGCCCGGTTACTGCAAACTGTCTATGTGAGACAACAAAATATATTGACAAGGGTTTCTCAATCCATCATTAAAATTTTAAGATCCCAGAAGATAACTTTCATTAAAGTAAAACATTTTTTGTAGTTTTAATCTTCTCTCTTATTTTGTCAAAATTAAATGGAAATGAGATTAAGACAAAGATGTTATGGAATAGCAATAATGTCACAATTACCTTTCCAGTTTCATTAATGAATAGAGATGATTATCAAAATACGAGCACAATGAAAAGAACACTGAAAACAAAATACGTAAACGTTTATTAAAGGTGCAGTACCCACATCAAAGAGTTGATTATACAAAAATAAATGATTCTCTATGACCAAATGAATGAAAAAAGCATAATAGTCTGTAATTATTGAATAGAAAGTTTATACACACTGTCAATGTGTCTTGAAATGCAGAAATATGCAGTGGAAGGAAAAAACCTCAACCCAGAATCTGCTGCTACTGATAGCCCTGTAGTAATTTATAAGCTGTTTGATTATTCCTTTATAAATATTCTATGTTGAAACAAGCTCTTGAGCTAAATTTTAAAGAAATGAAAATTAAGATAGTAGATGTCAAAAGCTGCTGCAGCATAATGCAAGCTCTTCTCATCTTTCTTTAATAGCTTCCTCTTCCCACCTACACAGCCCACAATCCCTTCCTTCTTTCTCCCAAATACTTTTCCTTCTATCATGCCCAACTTTGACCAAGATTCTCGATCTCTGGAGTCAACAAAGTGCTGTCTAAACGAGAAGGCACACAACTAGTTACTTGGCTATGCTACAATACCTTAAGCAAAGGCTACAGAGGTCAGAGATACAAACCAACCCACCATGCACATTGTTTCCCTTCTCTCCATGAGTAGGAAGCTCCTGAGTATATAGGAGTAACAGCAGTGATTTGTCATGATTTGGATTGTTTCTGGCTCATTTGAACCAAAGTCTTGACATCTAGATATTTAATGATATCTTACTTCATTTATTCCTATTATATGGCTTTTAACTACAATCCTCCATCAGAAAAGCTTAGTTACAGCTACACACCAAATTAACTTGAAAGAAAAACAAATGAAAACTAATGGAAGCCATCCAGCTGAAGGAAAAGGAATGCAGATGAGCCAGGTACTCCCTTTTTACAGTGTCTTAGTGATTTGCCAGGACACAGAGATAGACTATGTCTGATGCCATGACATTCAAACCTCCCCAAACCAATACAAATGGAGCAACATGCTGCAGAGTCAGGTGAATCTCTGGGAACAGTCTCCTCCTCTGCCAGGCTGGCTGTAGGTTCTCTTTAAAAATGAAGCAGTCCAACAGGTGAATTTCAGTGTTTATGCTTAAGAGATCATTTCAGATGACAAAGATGTGAAGTATTCATGCACCCTAAAGCAGCATCAGGAACTTGCTAGAGAGCAAAATCACTTCATACAAAACAAGGTGAAGAAGTGCTAAACCTTTCTCCTGTGCTCATGACAATACAAAAGGGGAAAGAATTGGGTTTGAACCTTACTGAGATCCTCCATGGACAAGAAGTTTCAGAACAGACACTGTTTTGGTACTAGTCTTCCACTGACTCTATTCAAAGCCATGCAAACATCCCCTGCATTGTGCCTGCATATGTCCTACAGCTACTGCAATATCAGGCAACAAATGATGCTGAGGAGTATGCATGTAATTAATGAGTTCTGGCCAATCTCAAATGTGTCCTAAACTGACTGGATGGTCTGAAGGTCATGCTTCCTTCCAAAAGACTGAGAAGGTATGATCTTGCTGGTTTCAATATAAACACAAACATCTTTGGACAATGACAAGGCCACATCACAAACAAAATTAATTTTGTCCAGTCCTACCAAAACTCAGTGTTGAAAAGTTCCCCTCAATTGATCATAGAAAGCATTGAGTATCAGAAACCAAGGAACGCGGGTGTTTCACAGGAACTCTAAGATCTAATGATACAGAAATTAGGACTCTGTATGTCTTGGCACAATAGAAATGCAATGCAGGTGTAGATTTGGCATAAGAGATGAACACTTGTGCAGAAATAGATGCTCCAGAACAACAATTGTGCAGAAACAGATGCTCCAGAACGCCCTCTCCTAAGCAAGGCTTCTCTTTGACATCAAAGGCTCTGTTGAATGCTGCATATACACACCAATAGAGACATGAAGTGAAATTAAAGGGGTCCTTGAGAAGTGTTGAGAGGTGTGCAGAAGAGCATAAAGGTTTTCCTCAGGGCCTACTGGTGATATGTGGGTTCCTTTATTCTCAGTCTGTTACTGGTAACACATGGACAAAAGAAACTGTTCTGGATGTATTCCAGAGTCAGGAGAGAGTACTGAGAAGGCAGTCTTTGCAGACTAAGGCAAGCTTAAAGGAGTAATCAAGCAAATCTGAGGCTAAATCCATCAACCTGGCAACTGTCCTGCAGGGAGAGCATCATTCAGCCTGTCTGACAGCTCCTATTGCCACGAGATATTTCTTAGCAATAATCTGCTGCATTATGTTGCTGGAGATATCAGGAAAAGGGAAGAGAAAAACTATCAGAGATCCTTGAAGTGAACTTGTATAATTGAAGATTGATTACATTATGTAAACTATACTTAAATAAGTTCAAAATTTTTATCTACTTCAGTGTTACTGATTAATTTTTAAGAGTTTTTCTCTGCTCACTCATACAGATGCACAATTACACTACTTCAAATATACTTTCTTAGTAATCTACACAAAATTTCAAATAACACATTCCAAAGATATTTTCACAGATAACTGCCTTTTTCTGGTACAAAGACAAAAGTGTTTATTTACAGCATATAGTTATTTTCTCTGCAATGGATAATACACAATAAAGACCTACTTACATCCAGTATTCCCAAATCCACATTACCATTCAGTTTTACAGGGTGCATTTTTGTATTTTAACACTCTGCAGAGGCCCTCTGGGATTCTCAGAAAGCCATACCACAACCTTCTTCCTCATAAGTTCTAAACCAGCTGTAACTCTTTGCTATGATTATTCAGTGACATGGTACATCAGTGAGAATGAAAAGCTCTCTAGCAGAAAAAATTAAACCAACTAAAATTCAAAGGAAAAAAAAAAAAAAAGGAAAAAAAAGACGGGATGAGTCAGCACATGACATCCTGGACCATAGCTTCCCACTCTGCAGTGACACACTGTGACCAGTTACCTGTTTGGAGGCTGGGACTGAACTCCTGGCTATTCCTGGGAGGCTGGAAGGCCTCAGGGGCTCTCTGTGCTGGAAGGGCTCTGTATGGAGGAGGAATCAACTTGTCATCCCCAGAGAAGCTCCTCTGCACCTCACCTGCCAAGGGTGGGCTGGACAAACTGACAGGTTTCTTCCCAACTGGTATCTTCCTCTCTAAACATCAAGTCAAACTAAAATAAACGCTCGAGTTAAAGTGCATCTGGCAACTCTGTTCACTGAGAAATGGCTCTGATTGATATTCACCCATTCTCAAAAAACCAGGGCCTGTACAATGGCATCAGTTATTCAATTATTACTGAGAATATTGTTCTCAACAACTGCACTGTAGTCCCTGAATTCTACAGGTAGGACTTCAAGGGAATTGCTTAATACCATGACCCACTTATTTCATGCTCTATCAGTGAAATACAATTGCTGTGAATTACTTCTGCTGCAGCTACACTGCACGATCACACATATTCCTCTACCTGGGCATTCAAGACATCTTGGCTCAGTTTCAGGCTGCAGTTGTTTCAGTATGTGTGCCGAAGAGACAGAAGGATGCTTCTGGGGAAATAATCCTCTCCAGACAAAGTTTATCACCTCTAAAAATACATGCTCTTAATTCCCTTAGAAAGGTATTTCCAATTTTTACAGTGCCTTACAAACACAAATAAGCATTTCAGTGCATAGAAAAAAAACTTCTAAAATGCCCTCAAATTATTAAATGCTGCATTTAATGAAAAATGTCATTAAAACATTTCCCATACAAATTACCATGTTTCTCCTTTATCATTAAGATGTTCCCATTCTGTGCTCAAGGCACGTTCTCTGTGTTATTGAGGGTACAAGATCTGTAGCACAAATCAATGCTTTCAGCTACATCAAAACAGTGGCTGCTGGTGTTTCAGTCCTATCAGCACTGTCAGACAGACAAGCAAAAGCCGAGCCCTGAAAAGGTAACTGATTATGTATATGCTAAAGATACCACCCTGCTTAAATACTCTTCTTATAAGACAACTTCAAGATGAGCTTTTTAGAGAGATTAATGAGGAAGGATGGTGTCTACAGAATCCCAACCTTGAAAATATGTGGGTCAGATTATCATTTCAGTAACCTTATTCTGATATACACACCCAAGAGGAAGCAGACAATACCAGCAGATATTGCATCTTTCATTATTAATTAATTGTCCAGGCATGCTGGCATGTTACCCTTCAAGAAGTCACCTGCACAGCCTTCTAAGCAACAGATACACAGCACAAAACCCTACTCATTGAAACAAACACTATTGGAAAGATAACTGGGGAAGATTCTCAGGTATATCCAAAAGCATTCCTGAAGTGTTTACAATGCAATCAATTCTGCTTCCCAGTAAACGTGTGCACTTCCAGTGCTCCCAGGAAGAAGAGGACACTGCAGCAGAAATCTGCACCATTACACACAGCAAAATAACTCAATGACATCCTGGGCTGTGTTGTGAGCACATGAGAAAAATGTGTGGAAATAACCCCGCTCTGCTAAAACTAATCTAATTTATGACAGAGTTTCTTGTTAATCATCTGTGGTGACTTTACCTGGTACCATAAAAAAAATCACAGCTGCATTATATGGTTTTGTGACTGAGATCCTTTACAAAAGAACATTTTATTTTACTTAGAAGTGCTGAACAAGAAAAAGCTTCACAAGACATTTTTAGTGTTATTTCCTGTGACTCAGCACTTCTGTTGCCATAACCTATTTAGAAAAAAACGATGTAGGAGGCAGCTGGCTCTAACTGTCCATGACCTTGCTCTCTCATATTCTGGTGATTAAGACGATTATTTGGTATTGAGAAAACAGTCCAGAACACAATCAGTTTTCCTTGCTTCCACAGGCAACATTCACCTTAGGTTAGTGAGAAATTAAGAACAAATTTCCCTAGACTAAACTTTCTAAAGCTAGACTAAAGCTTCCTACAGCACTAAGTAAGAGGAATTTTCCAAGTTTGGGTCACATTTACTGTAAGATAGGTAGTAGAGGTATTAGGAAAGGGATAAGGTAAGGGGTATGTTGGTCTAGAATAGCTTGCTAAACAAAATCTGCTCAGACAGTGCACAATTATCCAAAACCAGGTCCTACACAAAGGTAATTAACCATACAGCTGTATTTCCTTATGTTGTGGGTTGAAGAGGAATGTAGTTGTTTTTCCCTTCCAGGACCTTGCATTTTATTTAGAAAGAGACAAGAACCTATCTGAGGTCAGTTTTTCTGAGTGGCATAGGGTTTGACCACTCAGGAAACAAAATGCAACTTTTGGCAATAGCCATATAAAATGGAGTTCCCAAGTCCTTTCCTGTTCCACCTGGCAATGAGGTAACATCATGCGAGCAGCCGGGGAGCGAGCCAGGCCAGGCCCTGCTGCCCCCCTCCCTGGGCGGCCGGGCTGGCTGAGCCCCTTTTCCCTGGGCTGCCAGCGGAGGAGGGGGGCAAGGCTGCCGCTCGGCAGTCCTGGCCACATGGCTGGGGCCATGGCTCAGCCGGACCCTGGCGCTGGCTGCCGGCACCCCTGACCTGAGAAGTAGTGAGAAAAAAAGCATCCATCAGCCGGCTTAACAACTGGGATCTTGCAGCTGTTCTTGAGCTTTGCACCATGGCTTTCGGAGTTTTGCAGCTCCCGCGGCAGAGACCATGTGACCACTGCAGGCCTGGGCAAGCTTTAACTCTTTCTTGGCACAGATTGAGACTTTTCTTAACCTTCCTCTGAGATGAAAGAGAAAGCCAAATGAGAGATATGTAAAGAGACAATATGAAGATATCTAAGTCAGTAAATGAAGAGTGACTTTTTAAGTGAGAGAGATGACTAGTTGCCTGAGGTTTTTTTAGGCTGAAATCTCCCAGAAGTTTTCAGTAACAGACTGTGATTCCTTTAAATCGTGGACAATACACACTTGGGAGATGATTTGTGGATTTTAAAGCAAAGGTATCTGTGATTTACTGTGTGAATATTAAACTAGAAGTTGTGATTTGGTGATCCCATGAGAAGCTTGAACAGAGAGAGATGAAAAGAAACCCCCTGCAAGTTAAGAAGTGAAGAAACATCTCTGCTCTCTGGGATAAGGGACTCTTTGCCTTCGAGGTTCTTTGAATTTTGGGTTGGTTTTTTTTGGTTTTTTTTTTTTTTTTCAGGTACCACCCTAATCTGTGAGTCTACGACCCAAATGCGTGGTCAGGGGAAAGGCCATGTAGGTATGGGAGGTTACACAATTGCAGAATGTCCTGGGTGGGCTGCTGTTGTGGGAAGTTACTAAAATAATAGGTGAGACTTCTCTCTCTTAAAGAGTGAATGAGTGACTATTTTACAAGTGGTATTGACCTGGAGTTTTGAGTTTTGCCTCTTTACACTGTTTGTAGAAACTGAACAGTTTGTAAAGAAGGAGGGTTTTGAAAGTTTTCATCTGGCTTTTTTTTCCTTTTCTTTGTTTTTTAGTGTGTCTGTTAATAAACTATTTGTCTTGCTTTCAAGTTGAGCCTGTTTTGCTTTTTCCTCCCAAAAATCTTATCTCACATTTGGTAAACAAAATGTGAAACCTTCATACCCTAGCTTAAAGCAAAAGCACTCACATCTTTCCCAGATATTCTCAAATCAGGAGTTTTCCAGTAGCTGAATTCTATCTAAAAAATACTGCTGCAAGATTCTGAAAAGGATCTGGATTTTACTGTTTATTTTACTGCTTATTTCCTCCAACATCAAAAAGAAAAAGCAGTGCAATGTTTGAGGCACTTAACAAGAGTTTCTAAGAACTTCCCAGACACCTGTTTTATCTGTGGCACTCACCAGTCAACTTCTTTTCATGCCCAAAGATCAACACAGCAAAGGTTGTATTCTCAGTGACTGAGGAAGAAGGTTCCAATTGACCTTAATAGATCCATTCAAAAATTCACCAGACACTGTTTTAATTCCTCACATTGGTTCCATACAACGAAACACTCTGGAAACAAGACTAAATTAAGCAAGCTAATTTTATATCTTGACAATTTGATTCCAAGGGAATCAATTACTGCAGAAAGTACCTGAACACTGCAGATTTTTAAAAATGTCATTACTGTGTTTTACTGTGACAAGAACAGCCACATACACCAACAGTGTTTGTTCCTGAAAGTAGTAATACAAAAGCTTAATTTACATAGATGCCCAAACCAAAACATCTGACAAATAAGTAGCTTTCTTGTTTCAAAGAGAAGCCAGTTAGATAATAATTTAAATTTTCTACACCTCATTGCTTCTGATCCAAGGAACTTGGTTCTTATTCCTTCACCTGTATTACTGACAGCAGAGGAAAAACTGTGTTGATACCCGAGTATTTTGTACAAGGCAGTGCAACTATCAATATAGTACACAGCCAATATATTATTTAACTGAAATTATGTCAGAATACAAAAATATTTTAACCATTGTCCATCTACAATTCATAGATTATTATTAGCAACATCTACCCTATCACGAGTTATAAAAAAAATGATTATTCTCAATGAAATAACTCCTTTTGTGGCATACTGCACCTTTAAGCATAACACCTGTCTACATACAAACATTTCCAAATAGAACAGGGACTTAGGTAGAGACCACAAACTTTAAAACATCAAGTAAAGTGCAAACACTGTTTTGTCACCCACTTTTCTTCTGTCCTTTGTACTGTTGTGATTTAGCTTTTTTCTTCTGTTTGGATGAACTTGACTGGCTATCTCTTGATGCTGCAAAAATGAAGAATTCAAAATTCATGCTTACTGTGTTAAAAAAACACTTCAGAGTCAAAGCTGCTATGCAATTACAGATTTTTTCCTCAGTGACTGAGCAAAGACAAAAATTTACTGTGGAAAACCAACTTGCATTAAACTACTTAACAGGAACTCTCTCATTACGCCCTCATTAAAAACCAGTTCTTGAAATGTATTTCATCAGTTATTATTGCTTGATCTGACAGGACAAGTTGTGATGTAATAAATTAGAGACAGCTTCTGCACAGGCTGAGTTCCACTAAATTCAGGAGCTGAAATAGATACATCCACAGTCTTAAAGCAGTATAAATTCTCAGTGAGCTCCTCCAGAACTGACAAGAGGCTTTTTTCCCTGAGTCAAATCAGCATCTTCTGGCATTTAAAAATAGTAAAAAACCACTCAGAAGTACTTTAGAAATCGAAGTGGAACTTTGAATTAGAACTTCCAGGCATTAGCAAGAGTTTTTTCTATTTTGGTTATGCCTGGGGACCTAACTGGAAAAGGGTAGGAAAATGAGCCCTCACAAAAATGATTTCCATTATTGACAAAGCAGGACTCACACTGTGGTGCTGGAGGCTGGAGCTGGTATCCAGTGAGCTGACACCATCCCACAGGATACAGGTCTGGGGACTCACAATCCACCCATTGATCATATTCATCTTCCCACCCATCAAAGTGTATCCTCAGAAGCCGGTGGATAATGCGTGTCACTGTGGCCACACACACCAGGCGAGGCTCCATCAGATCTACAGCCTCCAGTTTCATGCCAACATGAAACCCATGGTTTGGAACTTCCTGGGGCAAGAAAGAAGGTAAACATCAGTAAACAGACATGTTCATTTAAGATAGTTTACGCACAGTGCTGAAACAGGGATTTCAATCAACTTAATATAGAAAAAAATCCAAGTAGCATTGATGAAACTTCCTGTACCTCTGCATCTGTTTAACATTTCAGAGATACCAACCTTTGTTTGCTCAAATGGTTCTTATCTCTAAAAGTCTTAGTTTTTCAAGACGGCATTTAACCAATGGGTCCTTCCCATGCACTATGCAAAAATGTAAAGAAAATACGAATTCCAGTACAAACATGTATAATTTCATTACCTTATTGAAGAGCTTTACTGGTGCTGCTATTGAGTCAGTTTCCCTGAGGTAGTCAAACCATTTAAAAGGGAGCTTGGCATAACCTGTGAATTTTAAACAATATTTTCATACATCAACTGCAAACTTCATGCCTAAGAACAACAGCAAAAACAGCACATTGGGAGTATTTACAGCTAAAAAGACAACGAAAGTTAAACATCAGTATCAGAAACTTCCACTCTATGAGCTTTGATCCAAGAGACAAACAACCACCTGGACACTGCCCACTTACAACAAACAAGAAGAATGAAGCACTGGGTAACATAAAAAGTATCATTTAAGTTAAGATTAACCACTTAAACTGGAATTTTTTTGTCCACACAGATTCTTATCTCTACAAATGTCCTACACAAATGACCCAGAACAGATCATGGAATTAAGAACATCCCGTTTCTTCCCTGTGGAGAAATAGCTCCACTATTGAAACACTTAAATTGTCAGGAACAGAATGGTAAAAATAAACATGGATATTTAAAAATTTTAATAAGGGTAAAAATAGCAGTAGTGTAATATGGAAAATTAGAGGATTTTTTAAAAGCTATTATAAAGGGAAGAAAATAATCTCTCAAAAATATATGTAGCTGCTACTGAATATGCATAAAACATGGGAATATCTCTTCCTTTGGGCAACTTCGACAACGGCTTAAACTAACAGTTTTAACTGTTTTAACTAAACTAATTCTAGCTGGAGCAACAATAGTCTGGAGGATTTCTCTGCAGCAGTGTGCAGTGATGGACATCCTGAAAATCTGCAGTGCAGTGGGCATGGTGTGGGAGCTAAAGGAGAGGTCTGGATCTCACCTCTTTGTGGACAGAGGGCTGCCACACTCAATACTCACAGCCCAAAATTCAATCCAATCTGTCAAAATGCCTAAGCATTTTCATCTTCTACTGATTTCAGAATGGGATGAAGACGTTTGGGAAGAATGAGCTTTGCAAAGTCCAGTGATTTCACAGCAACTGAAGTTATCCACAATACCAAATGCAACTTGGATAAAAGTGCTCATAGTGGCTATAGAATACCTCCATGGACAAATGCAGCTGGAGAGCTAATTAATAATGGTAATACTCCAATCAGTTCTGCATATTAATGCTTTTCTTCTCAATGTAACATTTCTCTGCTACACCAATATATTTGTACTCAAATCCATCACACACGGGAAATGTGCACATGGGTCTTGTCAGACCAAGCAGAATTAAGAAACTGTCAACTTTCCAGTCCATAATTTGGAAAAGTAAAATACCCTCCTCGCTAGAGCTAAGGAGCTTTGATCACTTTGATCCTATTAAAAAAGCTAATGCACTTTATGCTCTGTATTTTACTGCTAGTAATTCCTCTTCCAAATGACTTTTAGATTATTGTACATGTGATTTATAATCACCTCTCACTGATGACCCAGGACTTAGGAAAAATGGTAGTAAAAGGTAAAGTGTACATGGAGGTAAAGAATTAGGTTGCCATGATACAAGAAACACTAAGTATCATAAATGTGCTAATGACAAAATCCACATTCTGAAAGTAGTGTTTCAAGAGTGAAGAGGTAGTCGTATCACCCAAGGCAAGTTTTTCTCCTGTTCTGTCTCATTAGTTTCATATATGCATTTCTAAATGGATTGATATGTATTGATATACAAGCATTTCCTCCCACAAAAACTTCTATTGCAAGAGTCTCTGCACCTCAGATTTTTGAGGGATGCTGGTGCCCACAAATTTCTAGGCAATAAATTCACTAAATGAGCTGACTGAAAAATAAAACTAAATATGTACAACTGCACTTTCCACACACTATAGGGTGACAGTCACTGTACAACAACAAAAATTATACAAAATTACTTTCTTCATGTTGAATTACACTGCATTATTACCTAGAAAATAATTCATTAAATATGAGTAGAAGCCTACAAGAACAAGAATGGAGGGGAAAACTCCTAGAAAATCATTGTCATCTGGTGTTATGCAGTTACAGTCCTCTTAAAAAGTACCAGACTAAGGAAAAAAAAAAAAAAAATAAAAAATAGAGAAAAGGGAGGCAAAGTCTTCTTGTAGGCACATGTGCTTGTGAACAGACAGCTTTTCCACACAGAGGGGTTTATTTAGTGTACAGTCCCAAAGCTCAAGTTTGTGTATAGCCTTCCAGAAATTGACTGGTGTAGTTGTGAATTAGCCTGAGATTCTTTACAATGTTCATTAATTGTTTTGGTGGCCAGGACTTCCCAACCAGTGACACTTTTTGAAGAGCCCTTTTAGTGACTCCCACACTTCCCACTGACTTAGTGGAATCCTCAATTTCTGACAGCAAATTATTATTTCAGCCAATAGTCAATCTAACTTCTAAATGAATAATTGCCTACCTCTGGTTTAGATTACTTCAAAGTAAAGTTGTTGTATTTGTTTCAGACTTGAGAAAGTTCTAAGAACTGACCTGAATTTTGTAGGCTGAGTTACGAAACAAAGCATATGGCACATACAGTATCAATGAGCAATATTCACAATAAAAGGTGTCCGAATGCTACCTGTACCTCTGGGTGGAGTTAGTTCAATCATGTTAATTTCACAGAAACCAACAGGGAAAATAGAAGGGGAAGTGGCATGGTAACAAAACCAATCAGACCCATCTGCTGCTTCTGAGCCATCAATCCCAATCATAAGATAGCCATCTGCTAACACCTTGGTAAAGAGAAACAAAACACCACATTAAATACCTTCAGCTGGGTGAGAAAGCTAGAAAGAAAGCATGCCATGTTTCAAGAGTGAAAGCAGCTCAATAATAATGGAAACACACTTAGAAGGACATTCAATTATAACAAAACCCCTCCAAATCACACTTGTCTCCAGGACTATGAATACAGCTGTTGTATGTACCTTTGGTAATTGCAAAGTTATGAGATCAATATTTCCTTTTTCTGATCTCTAGCTTATTTTTCTTGTGAACATCATCCCTATTTTTGAAGCTTTATAACTCAGTCTATTCCTCACCTTGCAAGGACATTCAGTACACCGTTACTCAAAATCATAACCATACTCCTCTCCTCACTGGATAGGTTAAACAATTTAGCTAAGCTGCTTTTTACATTTTCTCTTTTAAAGCAGATTTCACATTGATGGCTCCCTTTCAATCAAGCTAAGAAAGAAGGACAGCCTTAAAATATCTTCACAGATTTCTACAAGTCAGCAAGATGAGGTTTGTTTTTGAACAGTTGCAAAACACTTGGTATAATTTGCACAATATTTTCCTGCAAATTCATCTCACAAATACATTCTAATTAAAGGTAAAACTGAATTTCCAAAGATTAAAGTCAAGTTTACATGAGCATGTTTTCAGAGCAGTTGTATATAAACAACTGACAGACATACCTCATTCACCGTGTGAATGAACTCCACTAATTTTGGTTTTAAGCTTTTTGTTTTAAGCTTGAATGAACGATAGGGAAAAAGGATTCCTCTCTCGGCCTCCCCAAAATGCACATTTGCTTTCTTACCTTTCTGACAGTTGCCACACATATTGCTGAAAGGTTTAGGGGGTCTATAGCTTCCAATTTCATTCCTTCTTTAAACCACTCTCCAGCTGCATCGACCTCTTTTACCTAAAGAATCATGGAACAGCAGCAGAAACAAAGAATTTAATGAGCCTGAAACAAAACACACTCCCACACTGCCAAAGCAACAGACTGAAATATCTGTTCTACCACATCTGCTTATATCAAGGAGGAGGAGGTCAGAAACACTTGTGCTGAGCCAGGATATAAACAGAGTTTCAGGTCTGGTTTACACACATCAGGAGCTAAAGGTCCTCAATCAACTCTGTAAAGAGTGTTCTAGCTACTGAACTCACCTTCATAAATAAGTGTGGGGGTGCATCACAATGTCCATCCTGTTTCTTTGTAACATCTACAAGGAATAATAATAATAATACTATAATATTCTTCAGAGGTTTTGTTCACAGAGCAAGCAATATGTTTTTCTGAATATGTTAACCAATACCACACAATCACTGGTGTGGGAGGTCAGCAGTTTATATTAACTATCACAAAAATCAGGAGGACATAATCCATCTATTTTCCTTGCTGACTTCAAGCTGAGCTGCCTCTATAACACACAAACATAATTCATGGAAAAAATCCAATATCCAGTATTTACAAAACCATTTCATTATGTCACAAAATTGATGAAAGTATTATGTAGAAGCTCTTGCAAAAAATTGGCAGGTAAACTACTTTGCACTATGCTATGACAAAAAATTACATTTTCATACATATTTTATATAATTACATATAATCACTTTAAATACATATGTATATACCTATCTGTATCTATCTGTTTATAAATTATTTCAGTGAAAGTCAAAGCACTAGGAAAACTGAAGGCCCTTCCCTGAAGGGAAGCCTCGTGGAATGCTTTACAGAAATTCTGTCTCTGACAATAATAAAAAAACCGGACTTCTTTTTTTCGTTTAGAAGCCTTAACTATTTCAATTTACAATTGCTTTTGTATTTTAGGTAGCAAAGGCCTTAATTGTGTCCCTTCTATCAAACAGTCACTTCACTTTCCCAGCTCATCCCCTAATGCCCTCTAAATCACGTAAATACTGCAATATAAAATACTAGACAGTCTTTAAACTTGCAAGTAGATAGAAATTCTGTATTACAAAGATACTTGTCCACATTGTATTGTACAAAAAAATGAGTTAGATGTGAAGAAACTAGGAGTTTGTGGAGCAGAGCTGTAATTCCAGTTATCAGCATGAAAAGTGAAGTTTACCATGCTTGAATTATGCAGTTAAAGGTTTTTCTGCCTACAGTTTTGTTGACCTCTGTTTAAAATTGAATCTCCTAAACACTAGAAATCAACCTAAAGGTAATGGATTTTCCATTGCTGTATAATATGATAATTATAATTTTAACTGAAATTCCTGAGTGTAATAAAATTGGTAAAACCCCTGGGCCACATTACATAACGTTTTTAAATACCATTAGTCAGGTTAGTTTGATTAATTGTATACAGCAACAGAACTACTTAAGCCAACACTGCCCACAAAACACCTCTAACCCGAACCAAACTTACCAGATCTTTTGAACCTGTGTCCTATACTTCGAGACCAGCCAATATGATGAATGAGTGGGCTGTACATATGGCACCAGAAGTCATCAGTTTTGTCCTCACTCTCTTCATACACCAACCTCAAGCGGCCCCCAACGACGCTTTCAACCACCGCCACCCTTGTCCGGCAGAGGTGTGTCTTATCCACTACTTCTACCCTCATGGAAGTTTTGAATGGGTACTGCATACTCTCAGATACCTCAAAGCAACACAAAACACACATTCTGTAAGAATATCCTCTGGTTTTCCATTACCTGTCTATTAAAGCACAGTATTGACATACTTGTCATTTAACTGAAGTACTTGTTAATCAGCCTGGAGAAAATATACAAATTGTTTCTCTTCTATTTTGTTGTACCAAAATATTTCAGAAAACTAAGAATAGATCCTACAATGCTTTAATTGTTTCAAGGTCTTCCCTTAAGATAAGCTACAATTCCCACCTAAGTTAAAGGAATTTTCCATTGACAAAATGAAAGTTTGCTCAGTTGTAAACAATAGGTGAAGCTATCTTGAGAAAACTTTAACAAGAAAAACCTCAAGATCTTTTGTTCTTGCTTTGTCATCCATACAAAATACAGCATTTTAAAAATAGGATTAAAATACTTCATTTTAAGGCATGGAAAACAAACCTTCAACACAATAAAAAGCTGGACATTTACAAAAGTATTTCTTCAAAATACACAAAAGAAAGGAAACATGCTAATCTGCTTTGTAAAAATAGACTATTTAAAAATCAGTATCTGTCACTTGCCATTTTCACTACCAACTTCCCAAAGGACTGAGCATCTTGCCAATTTAATTTGTCTTCTAACTGAGCCAAATTTAAAATAAAAATTAACAACTGCAGAAAGGCTTTTTGGTTGTTTTTTAAACACTACATGCAGCATAAAATAACAATTTAATTCTCATATTTTTACTAAGAACTATATGCACCATCATCTCACAATCTTGGTAAGTAAACTTACAGCACACTATACAACAGCTGCCACACCTGCAGACACGACTAAGCCAGAAAGAAACCTAGTCCAGAGCAGGAAAAAAATACTAAGATTTATAAGTATAATCTTTATTCCTTCTACACTCATGCTATATGAACATATTCTGTTCAGTTTGTTGAAATAATGCATGATAAAAATAATTCCTCAATTAGAAAAATCAGTTTTCATTTTTTTTACATATCACAGTGTAACTCAGGAGCACTTCTGGGTTTTCTGTGGCTTTTAAAAATTTATTTTAAAAACATTAAAGTTGACTAACTAGTATTTTAAAATTGACTAACTAGCTTTTAAAGGAAAGCTATTGTTTCTAGAGCGAACAGTTTTCCAAATACATACTGACACGTATGGACATAATTGGAGAATGGATTCCAAGGAAAACTGTATCTAAGGGAAGAAACTACTGTATCTCCTTCATTGCAAGAGGAGCTAATGTGCCACTATAAAATATCTCAGTTCTTCACACTGCTGCAGTTTTCTTTATAGAACATCGTTGATACTGCATCAGCCTTACCTTCTGAGAAAAGTCAGGAGGAAGTGTTTTGGCACCAGTAAGTCGTTTCACTAGAAAAGCTTTCCAGTTTGTGTATTTGTGTTGGATGGCTGTTACAAATGAAGGGGAAAAAGTAAGCAATTGATTTTTAATTGTGCCCATTAGAGACCATATTAGAATCTCGAATATGTAAAGAAGTCCCAGATGACTATTAAAAGGCCTAGATGACAATAATGACAACAAGCCTCTTTAGAGAATGAATGCTACCTAAGATTAAGTTTATGTGCTAGGATAAAGAATTTAATAAGTGAACTTTCCCATCACCAATTAGCCAGTTGCTGCCACCCCAATCTTAAAAGCTTTGAGCTGCATCAGATGGGCTACTCCAAGAAACACTTTCAGCATCAGTCAAACTCTTACTTTCCTCAAAGTTAAAATTATTAATTCATCACTGTTGGAAGAGTTGTTATGGTAAAAGACTACTTCAATATCTGGACCATGAGCAAATTTAGTTTAATAAAGAGACTTTGAAATCAGTCAGTAAGGCTATTATTTACATACTTCGAGGAGGAACTAAGGGCTTCCCACTGGTTGCACACCAACCAACTGGGTGGATGTCAGACCCACAAATGTTACACCAAAAATCAAGACTTGAATCATTTTCAAAGCCTTCATATCTCAGCAGAACATTGTAGCCTGAAAGAAAGCATTTTGAAAAATACAAGAATGAAACAAGGTTATAAAATATGTATGAATATTTCTTGACCATCATCATGTACATTACACTGGTTTTCTAAAGGTAATTTTTAATAGCAAGGTTTTTTGAAGGCACATTTCTGGATGCTATTAATGCACAGAATTGATTGATAAATTTGCATGTATTATCACGTAAGTAAATTTAAATAAAATTAGAATTCTTGACCTATAAGCCTTTAGAAGTTGCACATAAGAGGACAAAAGTAATTACGCACAGTATCTGCTTTTGCATATCTTAGATCTGTGACCTCGAATTCCTAACTCTTTACCAAGAGAAGTGATTCACATGAGGCTTCTTGACAGCTCTTATACAGTCTCCTATCTGCTCTGCACTGCTCTTACTGCACTGAGGCAGTATTAAAAAAACCAAACCAAGCACATTCTCAACCATGACAGCAGCCACTGTAGAACAGTAACAGCACTATAATGTGTAACCTACAGACATAGCTCTGCCAACCTGACCAGTGTCAGCATTACTCTCACCAGGTGATCACTGACTAAAGTATTTAATCCCTTCACCCAGTTATTTTGATTATTTTAATTTCTACTAAAACACGTTTACCTGCTAATTTTACAATTCCAGCTATCCAGAAGACTTTGGTAGGTAGGCTGCAGTCGGTGTTTGGAACCTCCACTCGTACTCCTTCTGCAATATCACCCCAGCAAGTCCCCATGGGTGCCTGTAAAGATTGGGGTTAAAGAGTCATCAGCTCACCACGTGAACATATTAATTTTTTTGTTATCTCAGTGTTCTACAAGCAACTTAAAAAGACAAAACATTCAATATACATATAACAAACAGATGGTTTCTATAAGAACACACTCTGGTTTTGATTTGATGACTACGTGTAATACTATAATTATATCCAATTATTCCTGTGTATTTACTGAAAAAACTATAGCATTCCAAGTTTAAATAGCAGTTAAGCACAGGCACAAATTGTACATTCTCAAAGGTCAGTTTTATTCTATGATATTTCAATTAGGAAGAAATCACTGATGTTAGTAAGAATAGCAGAAATTGCTATGCAATTCTACTTGCAAGAAAATCATGGTATCTGTAGCACAGACATCAAAACCTCTAAATTCTGCAAGTCAGGCATACTGCTGGAAGAATGCCTAAAAATTATTTCTTTAATCTATTCTGATGATTTATTATGGTGGGGTTTATCATCTACTGGTTCACACCCTCTCAGAGGAACAGGCTTTCACATCACCTGCAAGTGATCACTCCACGGAGCAGGCAAAAAAACCAGAAGACTCTGAGTGGCACCTTTTTAATGAACACCCTGAAGGAAAGGCACAGCAAGATCCCTCACACTGTCCCATGTGAGGAATCTGTTAGGAACAAGCAGGAATATCCACCTGATGAACTCATAAGGGTTTGCAGAAGCTGATGATAGAAATTATATTTAGTTTGCTATCTCCAGAAGAACATTTTGTTGAACAGAGCATCATGAAATGTCAGTCAAAGATGCCATTGTAGATACCAGAAATGCACAGTGCTGAAGAACCTAAATTCTTAACAGTAACTCAACTGAAGTTATATTGGTAATGAGCTAGAAAATTTCTCAGTCTGCGTTAAACTTGAGACTACACAGGAGAGACAGATTCATATTTTGGGTGTTTTATAACAACAGTCACATCAATTCTGAGAAAAATAAATTCTTATCAGTTCAAGGATTACCCAGCTCTCACTGGGACAAATGAAGGAGGGATCCTCTGACTCTGCACTGCATCTCATTTACAAAGCTCTTTGCAAACCCAGAGAACTGAACCACTCAGTGGGAATAGCCTCCAACTGCACAGAATGCTCGCTAAGAGCTGCAAGTGAAGAAATCTGGATTAATTCTGAATGACTGGAAATGGCAATATTGGAATTTCACTGACAATCAGCTATTGCCACTAGCAGCACTAGAAGCTGAATTTATCTTAAAAAAGGGAAACCCTTCACTAGCTGAAGTATTTGAGGTTATACAAAACTTAAAACTAGTTTTAACTCTCAGAGGAAATGTAAGTATGCCAGTTTTTATTCTTGAAGCCTGGTCTCTTCATATTCTGCTATGTCCCATCTACACCAGTCTAAACAACGAAGCTCTCTTCTGCCAACTGGCAGCCAGAGAAAAATGCAACTGAAAAGATGATGGCTTATTTTCACACACAAAGTATGCAGATACAACTTAAATCCCATCCCATACTCGCTATCCTCTCTAAATTGACATGTAAAGGCTTTTGAACTGAATTGAGGAAATAAACTTTTCAAATTGCATGTTTTAGCAAATCTTGTTGCCTGTATAGTGATGCAGATGAGGCCAAACAAGCAAAAATAACAGTGCTGTATAATTTCATAATCCAGCTGCACTCAATTGAAGTATATTTTACTGCCTGCTCATCTATTCAGTTGATTCAGAGAAAATAGTATATCAAAACACTTCTCCTGACAGCAAACTATAATGGAAATTTCATTTCTAGAGCATGGATTGGTATAGACGGAAATAGCAGAAAGTTAAATTTGTCCTTGTCTGTGAAAACATTGGTTCTGCTAGTTCTCCTACACCAATCCATATGGCTCACCCTTTCAAGAAGGAAGCCATCCTGTGCAGCATCACTGCTGAAATATCAGACAATGGTACTGTCCTGAGGGATCGTTTACAGCACACCTGCTACACTGCACCATCTTAGTCTCCTTCACTCATTAGGGATATTCTTGAAGCAGGAAGACCTGGATAAACCAGGGCTGTGACAGCCATATTCCTTCATCTCTCCTCTGTCTCATCTGATTAATCAATCAGTGTTTGAAGAGTGCTTTTAAAAACTGAAAACGCACTAGAGTAGTGTTAAGTCTTACTTATCTGCTGGCTGGAAGGTGACTGCAGTCTGGATTGGCATAGTGTGAACTAGCAGAACCATCATTTACAGGTAAGAACAAATTTACCTTTCAAACTCATGACGAAGAGATCCACTTCACATCACTCCATTAAAAGGAAGAGCCGGTTCCTGGCTTCCTGCTCCGGGACATGATCTGGGAGGAGTCTATCTGTGAGCACCAAGGGCCTTCTCTGCAAGGTAAGGTGCAGTCAGGAAGGGCCTGTTTGACAGCAGCACCTAAAGGCCAAGTATTCCCACATACGCACCTGAACAAAGAGCTCACATGGCTTAAATAAGTGGTTTCTAAAGGTTTTGGATGGCATCAACATTGCCATGATTCCAGACATTAAATTAAATCAGGATTTTAATGGTAAATCCTGATAGTGACGCTACCAATTCCTGAATTGTAAGGAATGCTGAAACCTCGTGCGTGAGCAGTGCCCCAACAACAGCTGATGTCAGAGGAGAAAACACCAAAATGGTTTAAACAAAGACCTTCAAAGCAGAGCACTGCCACCCAGTGTAGCATCCTGGAAATGCTCCCTTAAATCACTGAATATCGTTTAAAAACACAAGAAATGAAGTGAATGAAGATATTTCAGCTCAGAATAAAACTCAGCCGGAATAAAGAACTTCAGGAAATGTGCCTCTCACTAGCAACAGAGTGAAAATAAATAATTGCTCTTAATTGTGTATAAAATTGTCCAGTAAGTAGTATTGAAAACAAACTCAAACCACTGTAGTTTTAGGAATGATTTGAAGTAATAAAAACTACAGAAAAGAGTAAAAAGTGTTTAGAGAAGAAAAAGTGGAATGCAGGTCAGTAATGAGCTCACTGCATGTGGCTAAGCTACAACTCAATATTAAAAATATTAAATTGAGATTTTTTTCCTTCCAGCAGCTACTGCTGTGTGCCTAATTAATGCAATTTGACAAAATATAAAAAGAGGCTGCAAGGTGCAGAAATGGGAATTCTCACATTGTCATGGGCTTCCTGTAGGACATAAATCAAAGCAGTTCCCTACTTCAGTTACTTAACACTGAAGTCATGGGCATGGCCTCTCTATTGCAACTGAATTTCATTAGTGTAACTCAACACTTAAGCCTGGAATACAGGCAACTTGGAAGCACAAAAAAAGACATCAAAAAACTTTGAAATTAATTCTTATCATAACGAGAGAGAACTTCCCAAGATTTAGATACTTTAATTCTAAAATGTAACTGTTTTAAATTGAAGGAGAGAACTTCCCAGTGGGGAAAAAAAAACCAACATCAACAACCAAACAGAAAAACTGATGCGTGAAATGTACACCAGATATGAGATACTGAAGTATGCCAGGTTATTAGAAAAAGTAATTAAAAAGCCAAATCTCACATCTCATAATTCCTTTAAGTTTTCTTTAATATTGATCCTAATGTTCCCTATCAAACACCCATATGGATATACCCAGTATAACCAATAAATTCAATATATTTTATTGGATAATGAATTTAAGGGCAGCTATGTCATGATTTTACTGTCAATTCAAAACTTTAGTCTTGAACAGAATAAGTTTTACATATTCCATCGGACACATACAGGTGTATGCAATCCATAACATGGATGGTAAACAAACATCAACTAATACAAATTTTTACAAATCAAAGCAATACAGTATACAGAAAACAGCAAACCTTCCAGAAAGGCAAAAAGAATATTCTTTAATTATCAATGGAGTGGGACAAATAGAAGGATCTAACAAAAGAGCACTGATTTGTTTTTCAGATTCTGACTGGTTTAAATAATGTATTTTTCAAAGAAATAATTAAAGTTAAATGCAAGTCATACCCTTATAACACTAACTCATATCCACCAAAGAAGTAGAAATCTCCAAAGAAAACTGTAGGATTTGCATTTACTTGCATGAAACAAGAAAATGAGGACAGAAAAGTAACACCTTTCAGTCTACTTGGTAGCACTGTTGCCACAGTCTTGTGAAAATTTTTGAGGTACACTGTGACCCTGAGTGTGGTCTTGGTTCACATTATTGGGGCAGCTGAATGAATGAAGCAGTGAGAAAGGAAGATACACTTCCTTTTAATAAAATTTAATGCTGGAGCATAATTTACAAGTGTACCTGTCTAACAGAGAGGGCCACCCATCCTGAGACATTTGTAGATACACAGCCCACATTATCAAACTATACTTTTTGATATGAACTTATGAAACCACTTATTACATGTACACAGCTGTGACAGCAAAGTGCAAACATGCTGACTCGAACATGCAGACCTTGATACAAATTCCCCAAGTTCTCCTAACGCAAGGCTCTGTTCTGGGCAGTAGCTGAGGCCTGTGAGCATAAAGGATACTATTCACAAAGTGCCAACTGCCAGGAGCCCTCAACTCTCACTGGTTTATGTGCTGAGAGGGCCCAGCAGGAATTCCTGAGCTGGAGAGAAAATATGTCTCTTCTGTCTCATGGACAACTTCCATGAAGCAAAATGTTTGTTTTGATTACAAGTTTCAGCACATAATTTTGAACAAAACAAAAGTTCTGTAATACAGAACACTTCAACTCCTCAAATTAAAAAAAATATGCTGAGATAACACCTTCTGTCAAAGCTTTTACTTAAGAGACAAAGTACTGACAGTATCTTAATTGTCAGTCTAATGTCTAATTACTGGAATTTTACAAATACATTAAAGACAGATGACACTAAATATTTCCCCCAGCTCCTAATTTCCTCAGTCATTAAAGAATGTCTTTTTGTCTGAAACTTTTTAAACTCTAAAACAAAGAAAACTAACTTTTTGGATTTCAGATTTCAAAACAGCCTTCATTTTCCCCCACACTAGACTACCTGGCAGCATGACTGACAGGGAGAATCAGACTAAAAGTTAAGAAAGAAAACCCAAATCTAAACACGTAACAAAAAGATCAGTCAAACACAATGGAACAAGCCTGACTTAATCTAAAAAGTCTTTTGTAAACTGTTTTCAGTACAGCTTGACTTGGTTGGTTTGTTATTATGCAGTACATGGGACGATTTTGTGACTTGAACATAAGAAAAACAATTCTCAAGTATGTAAGAGCCTTCCTTTTTGTTTATGAGAGTCTATATATGATGAAAGTAACTGATGTTCTGAACTGGTGTTCAGAACGGTTTTAAAGGACAGATAAATTACCTAAAAAGTAGTCATTCTCAGTTGTATTTCACAGATCACGAAAAATATTTGTATACGCATGTTTCAGAAAAATGAATTCAAGAACTTCCACGGACTCACTCACACACACGAAGAGAAGGAAAGCACAAACTGAGAAATACTCACGTGTTTAAAGCAGGTAACAGGAGCTGCTGTAAAGCTATTACTATTGATGTAGTTACCCCAGCTGAAACCTTCCACAGGGACAGCTGCTAAGGGAAAGTTATTTTAGTTAGGAAGCTGCTAATGATGCACAAATCTTTCAGTGTTTTTGTCTTAGCTTCATTTATACGCTGTTACCTGCTTTTGTCTTTGCCTGGTTTTGTAAAGTTGCTTGGTACTGGGCATATGCTGCTAATTTAGCCACTAAGGGCTGCTTTTGTAGAACTTTAGACTTCTTTGTTGGAGGTTTACCCTAAGAAAAAACCAATCCAAGTAAATAACATCTTTCCAAACTCCCATCAGGAAATTTCCACAAGTCTGCAGCTATCTTTGGCAGATTTAAACTAAAATTAGAAGTACACAGAGACTAAGTATCACATAACTACACGTATTATAAAATAAATATAAAAACCAGTAGTAAGGAGTGTCCAAAAGATGACTTTTGTACTCCTATCCCAACTTGAACAGCATTATAGATTCACTGTTGTTTACCTGAAAAAAAGATATCTCTTAAAAGCAGGTCAAAATGAAGAACTTTTAATCTAACTTATGGCAATGCAATTTCTTGGCACTTGTTGCAATGAATTTGAGACAGGGTATAATGATATATCTCTTGACATTTCTTTATCTTTTCTTGAATGCCATAAACATGCCTGGATGATTATTCAATTAATATTTTAAGTGAACGGACATATACCTATTTTGCAACTCTATTTAAAAAACCCTCAAACCCAAGAAACTGATCTTAAAACATGCAGCCATCTGTACAAACACCAAATTTCACCACCACAGACGACAGAAAAGATGTAAAGAAAATGGTGTCTGTACCGCTACCTGAAGCCTGGCCAGAATGCTGGCCTTCTTGGAGTTGGAGGAGTAGCTTCTGGAGCACGACACGCTGCAGAAGCGCTTGGTTTTAGAGTAAAAAGCGTCCCGGACACCAACCATCCCACACATCTCACACGTAGCTAATCAGAGGAGAGAAAAATAACCCCAAAATGTTAAGAGTATAGTTAAAACCGCAGTAAAAATGCAGAACAAAGAGGACAGAATTAAGGCCCTGGAGATGGTACCATCAGTTTCCAAGGGTTTGACCCCAAAGAAAATTGCACAGGAAAAAAAATTTTAAAGACCACCCCTAATATCAGTGTAACACCAAGAACCTGAAGTTCACTTGTGAAACAACGCATCTTTCTGCTCCCTATTAATTTCACCCCTGGTGCAAGTGAATGACCAAACTAAACCAAACCAAGCCGATTTTTGGTTTTTCACTGTTCTCAAGGAAGCAGCTGCTTTGAATCTGGACCTGCCAATCTTGATTTCCTCTAAATATTGAATACTTCCAACCTGAAATAAAACCAGATCTCTTGTTTGATTCATAAATCAGTATATCCCAAGTACCCCAGACCACCAATTTTTTTCTGGCTAGAATCATGTTTCAGAGGTGGACAGCATCACCCACAATGTATTCCATGATAAGAAAGACTCAGACAAACTAATGCCAGTGAGACAATATCCAAATTCTGCCCAGAGAGGGGTCTACACTAATCACTAGGATTTCACATAAAATATTTTTCCCTGATAACCAATGAAATCTTCCCTTTTAAATTTATTTTCCTAGTATCCTCCAGCTCACAGCTAAGGAGGAGTGAACAGGTACACACCAACAGGTTTTATACAGTAATGAAGTTACCCTGGTACAAGAAGAAATATATTTAAACATACTGTATATGTAACACAAAGGGCAGAGAGAAGGTATGCCCTGGCATAGATAGAACACACTGACATTGTCTTCAAAGCTCCAAGAATAAAACCAATGCACATGAGAACACACGCATGTGCAAAGACAACACGCTTGACAGGAGGGCAGATGTTCCCATACTATTTCTTCCCTGTCAGCAGGATTCAAACCCTCTCTTAGTTCAGTTCAGCAGAACCCAGACAATTCCCCCTCACAAAACCAATCAACCCCAACACTTTAGCTGCTTTGGGCCCTTTTCAGCTGGGACCAACCTTTGGATGGAACCCTCACAATCCAGCACAGGCTAAAACCCATCAATATCCAACTCCTTGCACCCACACAGCACATACTTACCCATGCCAGATTTGCCATCTGGATAAGTATAAACTTGCCCATTGTTCTTGATAATTGGGAGACTGGATGGTAAAGGAGCAACCTCATCCTCACTTTCATCTGAGCTGGAGCTGCTGCTGGTGTCCTCACTACAACTATCATAGCCGTCAAACATCCCGAAAGAGTCTCGGCGCTTCCTTTCCACTCGGGAACTATGTTCTGTCTAAAAATTAAAAATAAGCAAACAACAAAAAACCAAAGAATAGCAGAATGTTCTGAATGCAAAGATTTCAAAGTCAAGCTTAAAAAGTTTCACAGGTCAGTCATCAAAAGCAGGTATTTTAAGGCAGTGCTGTATCAGCACAGACATGAGCCATACATTGTTAATTACATGAGCATTGGTATAATCAAAAGTGGCCAATTTTTGGTATTGTGATGTACAGGAATAAAAAAAAAATCTCATGATCCACTGAGAATACACAGGAGCCATCCATACTTTTAATTTCCTTGGTATCTTTAGAGTTCATTAAGCCTGACGTGCCGAACACTGACAGCCCACAGATCTTATATGCAAATGAGCACATTCCAGATGGCTGCAGCCAATTCCACTAAAATTCATTCATTTGAGAAAGCTGGGCAGAGAAAAGACAGTTCAATCAAGAGGGCACTTATACCACAGGAATGAGAAGCTCTCCGCTCGCATTGGCTAGTGGGGTTATTCATAAATCACTCAACTCCCCTATGAGTCTGTGACTCTCAGGTGAAGCAGAAACAACTCTGCAGCTCACAGAGCTGTTCTGAGAATTAATACATTAACCATTATAACAGCTCAGTTACTATGGCAATAGGGTCAAATGCTGAAAGAGAGAAAGGTGACTGATTTGCCACTATCATGTACAAAAAACTTGTTATATAATTGTTTTTCAAAAATCAAAAAATCTGAAATAGGATAAAACCACAATTTTGAATAAGACATGACAGTTAAGCAATTTCCAGCAAAGACATCAAAGAAGCAAGAGATTAACTGATACACTTTTTCTGAGACACATCCACCACATGCATTTTGCTACAGTGACAATTTTCACTTATAAACAATCTTACACAACTCTATTGAAACAAGGCTACTCCCATGTGAGCTGCCCTCATTAGGAAAAAAAAAAAGTTTCATATTGTTTCCATAATCTTAAACAGTATCTACTAAGTTTGAGAGGAAATAAATCAAGAGAAAACGAAGAATTTCTATAATAAAAGCACAAGTTAGGGGAATGAAGTACAGACGAGAAAACAGAAGAGAAATTAAGAAAGCCTTTGGCTCAATTTCCTTATCCAAGTGCTAAATTTATTTAAAAGTCAGTGTAGATAAAAAAGTAACGTGATTGGGCTTTTCCTTCTTAGATTGCATTTGGATTTATAGCTTCAAGATTTTGTCACTATTGCCTGAATCCCTTTCCTAGAGCATATGCCTGAACATGTTAATTGTTACATCTCATCTAAGCCTTTTTCTACCATGCTACCCCTTTATTATATTATATTCTCCTTTGCAATCTAAAGAAATCCTATTATGGAAGAATTTCCTAGTAGATACAAGGGAAAACTGATTTCCACACTGACCCAATCCTAGCATGCAATTATTAAAAAAAAATATTCCCCAAAACCACAGTAAGCACAAAAGGTTATGCAATAAGGCAAACACTTTTAACCCACTTACAGTAGTTCTGAAACAAAACAACAAAATAAGTCAGTGTAATGTTAATTATGAATATACTCCTCAGCCAAAAAGAAATTAAAATTGTATCAAACCAAATTCAGGGTAGGGCACAACCTGACAACTTTCTCAAGGCACTGAAACCAGCAACCAGGGGACCCATGGGATTGTTAGAGGAAACACTGAGCCATGGCAGACACAGCCCAGCGCTGACCCATGCTGGCAGCAGCGTCATCTATCCTGTGTCACCTGTCCCATCTGCCACCAACATGCACGACCAGTGAATTGTTGGTGTGCACATGTGTGCAGCTTAAGGCAGAAGCTGAGCACAATGTTGCCATGGATACAGTGTCCTGCCAATACTGCCAGGAATTTTCAGAGCAGAAGATGAAACTAGTCATCTTCCTCAAGATTTCAGGAGCTCCTTAATTTGTTACAGTATTTAAGTTCTCTTGACCACAGTCTCTGCTAAGATGTAACGTGTGATTCCATAAGAACCATTCCCACCAGTATTACCAAGAGCACTATAATGCTTAGAGGGACAGATACTTGTGGTGTTTCAGAGCCCAGGGAAGGATCTCCCTCTTCATGCCCTCATCCTCTAAGTCAGCTGGTCGGATTTCACTAAGAGCTTATGGTCTCATCCCATACCAAGGCGTGATTCTATGTCTTCAGCTGTCTTATGGTGGCTGCAGTACAAGCAGGTCTCAGGCTATCCCCTTCCCACTCCAGACTTGAGATCCTGGATAGATAGAGTGCTAAGTTTGCTCAGTGGTCTGCTGGCAGAGGTCTGAAATGCTGTTGCAACTCAGAAGGAAATGAAGCAGAGCCCATTCCCAGTTTCTCCAACTCCCCATGCCAGCTCTGTTCCCACAGCTAGGGAAGGCAGAAGAAAAACCGTGAGGCTGGGAGCGAGGTGAAGAAACAGAAGCTGAAGCATGGGGCAAGGTGACCACCACAACAGTGCACCTGGCTCTTTCTTTTGCATCACTTCCATTTATAACCTCAATATTACTGCTAAGCTCTCTTGGCCAAAATATCCACAGATGGAAATGGAAACAGTTTCTCTTTGTAAATGGAAAGTTGAGCATTCAATTAGGAAAAATCATTCTTCAGCATTATACCATTTCAAAAGTAGCAATCCTCAAATTTTAGAGTTTAACTACACTGTCAAAACAAATCTCATGTATCACCTTTCCATTTACTTAATATTCAGCCAAACTGTTCCAACTCAAAATTAGTGAGCATCAAACCTGCAATTCAAATCAGCAGCTTTGCTTACAATTTTAAAATAATACTGTAGTTTTTATAAAACGTTTACATCCCAGCTTTTGCCAGAAGATGACCACATTTGCCAGATAATCTATGCAGGACATTCTTAATGTTAACTTGTAGTTACTACCTGGATTGCAATTGGGGAAACTACTCAAAATGTTCTCAAATGTACTCAAAAGCACTTCTATTTTGATAATAAACACCACAGAGGTTCTTTTTAACCCATGTTGAAACAGAGCATTTGTAGAAATAAGTGATCATGAGAAAGCTTCGACAACCCTTCCCGCAGAATTCAGAAGAACAAAAGAAAAGGAGCTCTAACATTTGAAAGTGAGAAAAGTTGGAGCATTGCTCTGAATTCAAAGGTCAAAGCCACATCCTGACAAAAAGGACAATATATATCTCAGAAAGAACTATAAACAAGATAAAGCAGGGGCTTTGGTACAGCAGCAGCCTGTAATTCCTGCTGAGTTCTTGCTAACTGGTTACACCTTTTTCTTTTGAAAATTAAGTACAAAATTTCCCCCTTTCTGATTTTCTAGGGCCTCAATCTTTCCCCAGAAGCTCTCAACCATCTCATCAACAGTTCCTGAAGTGCTGGTGACCTAATACATTAAGGTGAGCTTCATATGAGATACCAGGAAATCAGAACCATCTACCTCATGCACACATTCTCTGTCCCTTTGTTATCCCTCCTATCTTTGGAAAAGACAAAAGGAGAACCCAGGAAATGACAGTTCAAAGAGTCTCATCTCATCCCTGGTGAGGTGATGGAACCAGCAATACTGGAAGTCATTTCTAGGCATGTGAAGGACAAGCAATTCTTGATGAGTCTTTTTAGGCTCCACAGACAACAGTAACACCTTGTTTGTCGGAACCAGCATCTCCCCACAGCCGCTGCAGGGCCTTGGATTCAAAAACAGGTGTGCAAAAAAACAAACAAACAAAAAAAAAATCCAAAAAACAACCCCCAAACCCTCAAATCAACATCAAACCAGTTTCCTACTCTTCAAAGCTGGACTTAGCACCAAAATTAATGCTGAGGCGATTGTCTTTTCCTCAAAACACAACCAAATTAAACAACACAACAAAACAAATTTAACAGCGTTCAATTCCTAACAAGACTGGGAACAGTCTCCTGTCTATCCACAGAAACTGCTTGGAGCAGGAACCTGGCTTGCTATAAAACAGAACTTTGCAGCTGGTTAATGGCAAAAGAGCAGCAGCTTGAGTAACTACTCCACTAACAGAGTCTCTCAGTACATTAGGCAGAAGTAATACACAAACAAAAGAATAAGACAAACTTTCAGGCATTCTGGCTAAGGCTTATTCTCCTAATAAGATTACTGATTCCTCATCAGAGGTTTTCAGTCAGAGCACTGTGAAATGCAGCTCTGGCAAATTACCCCGTACTATTTGCTGGGGTGGCGGGGAGGGGCGCGGTTCTTGCATACTTTTCTTCTTTTCTTTATTGAAGGGAATGGGTGGAGAAAGCAGTTCTTAACAGTTCCTTTCTTATTCTGCCCAACTTCCCATTTTCCTGTTCTTCCCCTCCTCCCTGTGAATACTTGAAAACAGAGTATTTTAAAGAAATACTCTTAATTAAGCATTACATAAGACAAATGGTATGAAATATAATATCGTTAAGGGAACTGATTTCCCTGAGAGCGGGAATGCAACTCTAAACAAGTAAGAAAATAACTAGTTTCTCACTCTTAACATACATTTATATGTATATACACACACATATATATACATTGAATTTGATCAACACATTATAGCATACATTCTTTGAGTGTAGTATCCACTCTTACAACACAAAAACATGGGCACTAAGGGTGAGCAATCCATGGCAAAAACAAAAACCATTTCATTTAATTAGACATCAAACATTTACTCACAAAATGGCTTTAGTGTCCTGATGAAGACTACTCAAGCTCAAGCACTGGCAAAATTTATGCAAAAGTTTTGAAGGTAAAAACTTGCAAGAAAAACACCGCATTATTACACGTAACCAAACCTCTTGCGTCCAGGTAAGTGCAGCTGGCCACAGTAGGATGATCCAAAACAGCCACAGAAAGGTTTCAAGCCACTCCAAATGGTTGCTGTTACTTTTGAATTCAATCTGGTGCTTTAATTCAGAATGGCAGCAATTTGGAGCTTGGAGTACAAGAGCTGTAGCTCAGCAAAGGTACACAAGCACTTGAACAGAAGCTTCACTTCCTGTATTCAGCTCCAACCCCCCCAAATGGGACAGAACTATGGACCGATGGGATCTGAGGCCAAAGTCAACAATGAGGTCACCACAATCTTCAAGCCAAGGGTCTGCCATAAGACAGATTTACTTTAATCACATACCCTTAAGGGATCCAAAGGTATTTCCAAGTTAGACTTAAATTTGATGCACAGATTTTGTTTTTAAAAGTTCATTGATGTTTATGCTACAAACTTAGTTTCAGCTCTGGATGTTAAGGAAACACTACAACAGAACTAATTTATTACAACTCTTCTGAATGCAAGTTGGCCAAAGTAATTTACAGTAGAAAAATAGCTTGTCCCTGTGGAACTGCAGCCTAATTGTGCCTCAGAATATGATGAAAAAAGAAAATCCAAACACGGTACCAACTTAAAGAAAACACATTTTCAGCTTTCATTAAAAACAAACAAAAACACCCAAAGCTATACATCTTGGGATTCTTGGAAATCAGAACCAACCAAACTTACTTTAATTATATAAGCAACTCACCTCTATCTGGAAATGTGCCTTCCACTCTTATTATAAGTAAAATCTCTGCTGGAAAATTACAGAAATGTTTTTTCCTGTCTCTTCATTTGCTATGTATGACAGCATTTTGTCTGAAGCCAGTTTCTGCTGTTTGCCAATGGTTTTGTCCATAGCCTCTTCCCCAGGGGGTTTCACACAAGAGGGGAGACTCTTTCATAAAAAAATATATCACATTAGCAGGAAATTTTGGAGGGGGGTGTGATGATTAATATGTGAAATATCTGAGTTTTGATAAAACTAAAAATCTGTTACAAATTCCATTATGTTTCTACAAAGCCCTCACAGGAGTATCTGGAAGAGGCAAATATTTCACTTTAAACACTGTGTTACCACTAAAACAAACAAACCAAAAACTCAAATAAAATAACAAATTTAAATGTAAAGAACCCCCAAACCACCACCAACCCAAAACCCAAGTCTTCAAAACCTGAATTCATTCCACGTGCTCACAGCCAGGTTCAGCAAACGATCCCACATGCCCAGAGTGTACCAACTTACCTGAGAAATGAAGAAATGCAGTAGCGGTTTGCAGAAGATATGAAAAGCCTTGCAAAATTAAATCAAATTTTAGAAGGTAAGAGAAACGAAACCCAACGAGAGGCAACTTTTGTGCACTTTACCATGGCTGCCAGAGGCACCTCGCTCTTTTTAAGGAATAACAAAAAGAATTCTTGCTTCCACTTTGTAACCTTTCTGCACGTGCACAAGCCCACGTGTTCTGAAGAACACCACCTAAACTATTCCTGGGAGACAAGATCCCTCTGCATAGCTTCCTACAGCCTACATTACACATTTCCTCAAAACGATGCCTAGGCTGAAGGAATGAGTAAATACAATTGACCCGACAAGTTCTATTGCCTTCCTAAGGGAGTATACTGTTTTAATTCTCATTAAAGGCTCCAGATTAGACTCTCATAGCATTATTCCATTCCTTTTAAGTCAAAATCAAACTGTTGAATACAATGAATAGGTAAATGCAAGTCCTCAAACCTGCAAAATAATTTTAATTCGAAAGAGAAGAGTTTAGATTTGAAAAATTGCAACAATTGTCAGCCACATTTTAAAATAAATTGCCTTTTCACACATAGAATTTTTACCATATTCAACATATGCTTTGTAGTAGGACTTCTAATTTTCAAAGCCACGCCGGGCAGAAATTGCTACACTTTCAAACATTTCCAGCACAATCTGAAAACGGAACTCGTTTCACGAGTTTACTACTCTTTACGAAGAGAACAAAGTCACAATATCAGAAGTCATAAAAATTGCACGGGATGGGGGAAGTGGCTGCAAAGAATCCAAAACTTTCGAAGCGCTGATATCAAAGAAAACACTCCAGCACTTAACATGAGCACGCTGGAAAACTGAACTTTAAAGGCTAGAACTACAAGAGGAAGTTGCTGAAATCCGGCACTACAGTGGAGCAGGGGGAGAAGCGGATCCGAGCGCGGCCGCGAGTAGCTGAAACTTTTCTCCGAGGCAGGATGAAAGAGGGGGGAAGGATAAAACCCGACCTCACACAGTCAGGCCGCAACAAAGGGGTCCAGGTGTGCCACCCCCACGTGCCCCGGCCAGACCCCTCTGCGGCTCCCCAGGACCCTCCGCGAGCAGCAGCGCCGGCCCTGCCTCTGGAGCCCCTACCCAGGGCGGGAACAATCTCCCGCACCCCGCGGGGCCGCCCCCCGCAACACCCGGGGGTGTCCCCGGCTCCCTCCCACACACTGCGGAGCCGCCTTCCCCCACACGGGTACTGGGGGGTCGCTCAGTTCCCGCCCACGGCTCAGCCCACGCCCCTCCCCACCTCAGGCGCTGGGGCTTCCGCGGGGCCGCCGCGACCGCGCCTCCCACGGGCCCCGGTACTCACCAGCTCCTTTGTGTCTTCCATCAGGCCCTCATGGGCAGAAACCGCCTGCTGCCTCTGCGCGCTCCCCCCAGGGGCTTGGGCGCTCCGAGTGCCCGCGGTTGGGGCCGCGGTCGGCAGTGCAGGGGCAGCCGGGGCAATTCAGCCGCTCCGAGCGCCAAAGACCACCCGCGACCGACTGCGGCCGCCGGGACATCAACAACGCGACGGAGAGGTGCGCAGGCGCGGACACGCCCCCGCCAGGATCGGGCTGCGCGGGGCGGCCCCAGTGCCATATCCTCCCCACCCTGGGCGAATTCATTCGTTACCGGGGGTGAGCGCTCCGCACCAAGGCGAGGACTGCGGAGGGTAAGAGCAGCCGTGTCCGCCAGAGAGTGGCGGTGCGCATGGGATGTCCCGGTGAGGAGCCGATGAGCAG
>VZSR01003022.1:5752861-5766137 GCA_013398615.1 Brachypodius melanocephalos
GGGTGTGTGTGTGGCGGGGGTCACGTGACTGCGTGCACGTTTTCCGGTTCCGGGTCTGGTGCGCGATGAGGAGTTCGGTGGCGGCGGCCGCGGGGCGGAGGGGGGAAGCGGTAAGAGCAGGGAAAACACCCAGAATGAAGGCAGTGAAGAAAGTGTCTAAAGCGACCAAAGCGGCTAAAATGACGAAACCCAAGCGGGCGGCGAAGCGGCTCCTGGCCGTGGCGAATCAGGCGGTGGTCGCCGAGGCGGCGCGACGCACCCGCCACCTGAAGGCGCTGAGCTACGCGTCCGGCGCCGAGCGGGAGCTGGAGGATCTGATTTTCGGTGACAGCCTCTACGTGGAGGAGGACGAGCTGCTGCGGCGTCTGGCCGGGCCCCTACAGGTATGGCGCATCCAGGCCCGGGCCCTGCCCGACCCGACAGCGGCGGCCCCGGCCGGGGTTCGGTGCTCGCTGCGGCCCCGGGTGCTCGGTCCCTGGGGTCCGAGCCGTGTTCCCGGTCACACGGCCCGTTCGGTTGTTTTCAGGTTAGTGCTGCAGAGGGGAAAGGCCTCCAGGAAGAGTCCAGCGATTCGGGGGTGGAAAATGAAGCGAAAGGAGACCTATTGCCCAAAAAGCCGGCATGGGTGGATGAGGATGACGAAGCCGAGGAAAAGTAAGTTCAGGTTGATCTTCACCCCTCAGGGTGATGAGAATTACGTGTCATACTTAGGAGTGAATGTAAGTGGCCTTGGTTTGAACAATCTTTGTGTTCTGTGTGTTTTTCCCGTCTAGTGTTGATATGACCCATAAGTACAGGAAAGATTTCATGAAAAGTGATGCCGAGACAACGCTTACTAAGAAAAAACTAAAGAAAAGACTCGAGGAACAGTGAGTTTCACTAATGTTCTTGTGGGTGACTATATTGAGATGAGATCATCTCCAAGGTGGGTGCCAGGAGGATGGCGCCAGACTCTTTTCAGTGGTGCCCACAACAGGACGAGGGGCAGTGGCCATAAGCTAAAACACAAAAAAATTCCATCTCAACATGAGAAAGAATTTATTTTTCTGGAGGGTGACATAGCACTGGAACAGCTGCCCAGGGAGGTTGTGGAGTCTACCTCTAGAGACATTCCAAACACACTTGGACGTGTTCCCGTGTCACCTGCTCCAGGTGACCCTGCCTTGGTGGGGGGGTTGGACTGGATGATCTGTGAGCTAAAATACATTTATGTGACATTCAAAGTCAATTTCTTCTTTATCCACTGTGCTTATGTGTCCTGTTTAAAGCCAATGCTTCCTGCAGTATTTAGAGTGTTTTTAAACCACAAATAATACTAAGAATAGTAAATAAAATGTGCATTAGCATCTAGACTAACTTGTTTAATAGTTGTATCAAAGTGCCCGAACTAATTTGTCTTCTAAGGAGTTATGCAAGAAGCAGTGAAATCTTAATTTTTATTTAATTAAAAACTTGAATTGTGTTCTAAGTGCAAGTAATCCTGCAAAATTCTGACTGTGCTTCTTCTAAGTACCTAACACATAGAAGGAAATTACTGTCTCACAAAAGTTATGTTTTTTTTTCTCTTCCTCTTTTCTCGTAAGGTTTCAGCAAGCCGTGGGAGGAGTTCCTGCCTGGGCTGATCTGGAAAACAGGAAGAAATCCAAAAGGACTTTGAGTGATAGTAAATATGTCCAATACTATTCTAATAGATTTTTTTGTGATTCCCTGTTCAGCTTGCTAGAAGATAATTACTTTTGATGTCTTCTCAGTTTCATTAGTGTGATAATAGGCTGGATATGTCAGCTTTGTTCCTTCAGTGTGCTTTAATTGAATTAATTTCAGTGAAGAATGTGTTGATTTTGCTGTGGGGGTTTGTGTAATTAGCTATTTCCATGTGCTTTGGTTTAATGAGGTGACAGTGATGAAGATGACAATCTGCTACGCAGGACTGGCAATTTCATAACGAGCTCAGAGTCTCTGCCAAGAGGGATTTTAAAGGTAAAGGCAAACTTGTCTTTCCACTTCCATTGGACTTGAGTGCACACTTTGACTCTTGTTGTGTATAAAATTAGTGATTCTGTGAATTTATTTCTGTGACTAGAAGCTCTAGAGGATAAGCAAATTGAACAGTTCACATAAAAGCATGAAGCAGTAACTTAGGGTGGATTTTTTGACATAAGAATTTTCTGCACTCTAAACAGCATCTTATAGTAGGATTTTAATTTCTTCAGAGGGAGGATGGAATTCTTCCACAACTTTGAAGCTACTGAAATGATCTTTAGGAAGACAGCCTTAAATGAGTATTTCTCACACTGCCTCCTACAGCTGAGTCAGAATGCAGCTGGTTTTACACTCAGTTTTAAAGCAAGTAGAAAGGCTGGTGAGTTCAGCCTGTGTTTGGATTGGAGAAGCTCCCTGAACGGCTGTGTGTGCTCTGCTTACCTCAAGCTGCCCAAAACTTCATCACAGGGCTTGAGGTCTTGTAGTATAAAGAGTAATTGGCTTGCTTTTTATTCAGCATAAGTGATTGTTGGGTTTCTTTTAACTGTCTGATCTGTGTTGTAGATGAGCACCTGTCTTCCTGCAAACCAGGAACGTTTTGCCAATGGAAAACTGGTGACAGTGCAGTTTCATCCTTCAGCTCAAGTGGTGATGACAGCAGGGCATGATCGCTCTGTGTCTCTCTTCCAGGTGAAGAACTTCAGTTTGTACTCTGCTAATGATCACTAATATAGAACCCTCTTTTTTTTAGTGTACATGAAATAGCCTGGAGTGGTAGACTTTGTTTTCTCTCTTTCTCTGCACACTGGATGTAATGTCTGTGGTTACAATGGAAATTCCTTGGTTAAAGGCACCTTGGAAGGAATTTCCACCTGTGACTTCACACCAAGCACATGCAGAGTACTAGCAAACTTTGTCTCAGAGTTTTTAGCTGAAAATTTGTGCTTTAAAACGTTTGGTTTGAAGGTTTGCAGTGAGGAGTACTAACGAGGTTTTCTGTTCCTAAGTTTTTTGGAGAGCCTGTAGTTGGGGGAGCAGCCCACTTTGCTTTGAGACTGTAAAATCATGTTGGGAGTGGAGAGGCTGTGGTGCAGGAAGAAGGTGTTCATCCTGAGACACTGCCCTGCTCATCTGAAAACCAAAGATCCTAATTATATTTAGTAACTTCTAGCATGACCCAGTGTCACTGAAACAGTCAGACCCAAGTGGAATGTGATATCCCCACAGAGCTGCAAGAAAACCCAAATCAAAGTAGATGTTTCAATTTAGAAAAAGCACAATAGAAGTAATTATTTGAATAAAGCACGGGCAAGATAAGGAAGGACAGGAGGTGTGAGGTCCATCAGAAAGGCAGTTAGTGTCTGTTACATGAGGTGAGGAGCTAAGAAGCAGATCATTTGTAGGAGAGAGGAAGAGTTTAAGGCTTCACTGTGGTGTACCTCTTACTACCTAAGTCTCAGCTGAGAAGTTGATATTTTCTCTGTAAAAGTATTTGATATATTCCTCAATATGACAGCCTGGTTTGTTACTTTCTTTTTTGAAGGTGGACGGTATAAGGAACCCAAAAATACAGAGCATCTATTTAGAGAGTTTTCCAATTTATAAGGCTCATTTCAGTGTCGATGGAGAACAAGTTATAGCCACTGGTACTCATCACAGCATGTTCTTTGTGTATGACATGATAGCTGGGAGTATCATCCCTATCCCAAAAGTACGAGGTATGTTTTGCAGCTCTGAGTGTCTGGGCGCAGTTGAAGCTGTGAGATGGCACTTGAATGTGCTTTAAAAGGAAGTGCATTGGGTTGTTGGGGGTTGTATTTTTAACTTGTCTTCAAGGAAATAATTTGTCTGGGATATTAATTATCACACATGAGCAAGGTTGAGTTCATCTTCTCTGTGACAGCATATTGCAGAAATGAAAAGCTGAAGTGGAGTCAGGTCTTAGCCATATTCATCCTACCTTTAAATGTTGAGGCCAAAGAATAAATTACACCAATTTCAAGTTTCAAATCTCTTTTTAAAGGTGTGGAGGAAAAATTTCTCAGAAACTTTGAACTCTCTCCAGATGGATCATTTATGCTGCTAATTGGAACTTCAGGTTACCTTCATTTGCTGTCCATGAAGGTACTTTCTCTGCATGGTTCATGTAGCTTCACCTCCTTGGTGCCTCTTCCCTTTTGAATCTGCTTTTATCTCATCTGCAAGGCAGTCTAACTTTCAGCTGAAGCCAAGGTATGACACGTACTGTGATAGCCCTCAAAAATGTGCTGCTGAACCAACCCACTGCTGCTTTAGGGAATTATTTTGGACTCTCTGAGACTTTGTTCCGCAGCTCCATGGGGCTGGTGAAGCTCAGGGCAGTTCTATTGGGTTTTCAGCTGGAAGAAGTCGTGTGCTGTCTTTGGGCGAGTGCTGTATTTCAGCTGCTTGCACAAGCACAGTGCTGGCAAAAGGAATGAAACAGCATGGGAACAGGCATCTGGGGGTGGAAGAAATATAGGACTGCATTTTTGGGAGTCATGCTTGTGCATCCTGCTGTATCTTGTTCATGAATCATGCCAAACACTAATTCATAATGCACAGAGCAATCTTTCAGCTGAATTTTAAAATGCCTTATGATGGCAAGTGGATGTGTTTTAAACTTTCACAGGGAAAAATGCTTTTAAAGGAGAAAATTCAGTTTTGTATAACTCTGGGCCTTCAGTGAGAGAGCAGACAAGTGTTTGTTGATCCAGCTGCAGTTGGACTCAGGAGCTTGTGTTCTGCACTGCAGGCACTGAAAATGTTGGTGCTGTTCTCTGAATGTCAGAGTAGCTAACTTAAGATTTTTGTGGGACAGGAAACAAGTTTTCTGTAGATTTTTGGTAGAATCTCTGTCAGTGTTGTTCTTCATCCTACAGACAAAAGAACTGATCAGCACTATGAAGGTGAATGGAAGGTGCACTGCCTCTGCTTTCACACCAGACAGCAGTAAAATATACAGCTATTCAAGTGAGTATTCCAGCAGCTCTAATCATAAATCCATTAAAATTGAATGAGTTCTTAGAAGTCAATTATTGTTTTAGAAAAATAATTTTAAAAATTTATGCTAGTATCTCTCCTAAAAATACATCCAAGTGATCAATCATTAAAGAATGGAATTAACTATTTTAGTATGCCTTTAATTGTTGGGGGTTTTTTAATACCCCATATTTGATAGTTGTAAATGACCTTCTAGTTGTCATCTAATTAAATTTATTTTAACAAAATGGACCAGCAAAGTGATGTGTATGTGTGTTTTCTCTAATATCCTTCATTTTGCAACCAGAGGAAGGCGAAGTTTTCATTTGGGATGTGAGAAGTAGAAAGTGTCTACACAAATTTGAAGATGAAGGTTCTTTGGAAGGAAAGTGCATTGCTGTTTCAAAAAATAACCAGTATGTGGCATGTGGGTAAGTGACTGAACTTTGCCAGCTTCTTCTGCTCTCATTTTGAAACTCTTCAGTGAACTTACGGGTGGCTGGTCAGAATGTAGGAACATGATTTGGTTCTAATAAGCTTGGAGTAGACATGAGTAGATGAATATTACCTGTTTTATGATAATAATTTACTTTTTTCTCTGTAAATATAAAATACCATAGTACACCTAAAACAATAGGAGTGATACTGGTATTACTATTGCCTTGTATGGGTTCAGCAGTTAATTTTGAAATCACACTGACTAAAATCACAAAATCTGTAACAAGAATTTTGATTAAGGGTCTTCTCCCTTTTCTAGTTCTCTTCCCTGTATGCTGAATTTGTTTCTTGCAAGGCAGCATGCTAGCCTTTCAAAAGGGGCCTCAACTCAAAGCCACAAGCTGAAACTTTCTCCAAATGTATTGAGATGCAGTTTCAGCCGGTGTCTGGATTCTTTTAAATGAGAATAGCAAATAAATACAGGAGTACAATATATATTTTCCTAGTTCATTTTAGAATAGGATTTTAAAGTGAGCTTATGCTACAGTTATTAAAAAAACCCACAATAAAATACTTGAATTATTTCAGAATATTTTGATACCTGACTCTCCTTGCTTTGAATTCATCCTGATAAGAGATGGGCTCATCAAGGTTGTCCACAGCTGAGTCTCTTATTATATAAGTAAAAAGAAAATCCAAACCAGCAAAAACCTAAACCCCTCCACTAAATATTGTTATAAACTCCAAAGGAAAATCAAGGTCCAAACAAAATATTATTACAAACTTCAGAAAATAATTGGAAATTACGTTTTCAGATGAGTAGTGGCTATAGATAACAAGAAATATGTACTGAAATGTAACTTTTCGGTATACTCTTTGTTCGTTTTGTTCTTTAGTTCATCTTCTGGAGTTGTAAATTTATACACTACTGATGCCTGCCTCAAAGAAAACCATCCTAAACCAGTTAAAGCCATAATGAACCTTGTTACTTCTGCCACCTGTGTGACCTTTAATCCCACCACAGAAATTTTGGCAGTGGCTTCCCGTGACACTGATGAGGCTGTCAAATTGGTATGTTCAGCTTCTTCATTGCAATATTTTTTTTATATCTTGCTAAAAATACTGCTGGTGACATAATAAAACTAATATGAAGCAGAAACAGATACTCAAAAGGTGCTGGACCAACCAGATCAGGACATGGCCAAGACACTGCATTTACAAGAATATAATTTTATTTTCTTTGGTAAAGTTGCTATGAAAATAACATTTAGTAGTTTAGTTTACCTTTTTACCTTTTTAAAATGCCCTCTAAAATGTCTGGAAGTGTTTGAGGCCAAGTCAGATAGGGCTTGGAGCAACCTGGTCTAGTGGGAGGTGTCCCAGCCCATAGGAGGGGGCTGGAACTGGATGATAACTTTAAAGTCCCTTCCAACCTAACCAGGCTGTGATTCTATTTCAGTGCTGTAAATACAGCTCAGCAGCAAATGTGAGTTTTCAGCAGCTGGTAACTGTAACCTTCTTACTGGGGGGCGGCGGGGGGGTGGTGTTAGGGTTAGGGTGGGTTGCCAGCCTTATCATAATTCTGGCCAACAGTGGAACTGTTGAATTAATCTGGGGATTTGCAGGCCTGAGAATTGCAATAATTGGTTCCATGGTGTGTTCCCTCCTTCTTTTCTCCAGTAGAATTCTATATGTAGAGTCATGGAGGGTAGGAGTATAACTGAACATTTGAACTTAACATGGAGTTTCAATTATAGATTTGTACTTTAATTTTATTTTAGTGGGTTTTTCCTAACTTTAAATTCTGACTTACTTCTCAATAGGTGCACCTTCCTTCATATACTGTATTCTCAAACTTCCCAGTGTTCAGAAGAAAACAGATTTATCTTACTCAATCTATGGACTTCTCTCCCAGAAGTGGATATTTTTCTGTAGCAAATAACAAAGGCAAAGCTTTGTTATTTAGGTAGGTACTAAGTTAGGTCCATTAATCCCAGGTAACATGTTTGTGTTCTGTAAGATGGGGCAGATGACTGTAAATGATAAAGTGATTCCTGATCAGAATTTCACCTGATGAGTTGCTGGAGTGTGGAGTTGGCTTTCCCTGCTGGAGCATAACCCTTATTATTTGTCTGATTATGGAATACATCATTTCCATACTTCTTTATTTTCCTCTCCTGCTGGTGTGGTTAGGGGTGAGAAGCAGTGCTAACTCAAAGAAGGAATATTTAATTTTTTTCAACTCACAACTTCATGGTGCTTGAAAAACTGCTTAATTTTAAGATGATATTTTAGTGATTTACCAAGATGGATGGGGAGAATTTATAGAAATATTCCTAAATATGACAAAATCTTATGATTTGTCCTTTATTTTAACTTGAACTGCATATTATAATGCACTTAAGTAATCCTAGCAGGTGGATATTTGCTACCTTTTACTACATTTGTGTTTCAGATTAGCTGAGGATACTCAGTGACACTGCTGAAGAGCTGTTGTTTCTTTGTGTTGTCCCCTCAACAGATTACTGAGAAGTTTTAAATCTCTCAATTTCTTTTCTTTAGGCTGAAACATTATTCATCCTTCTGAAAGAAGATACAGGAGAAAATGAACCAGTAACTGAGGTGAAAATAGCACTAGAACTGTTCACAACATTGGCTTGAGGAGCATCAAAATTTTCATTTTGCTGCCTCCACTTCTTTACAGATGGCAGAAGAATCTCTTAGCCCTGTGTGGGTCACTCATGGGCTAGAATAGGACTGGCCTTGTCACTCAGCTTTTCTGATAAAGTTGATAGTTCAACTAAAAACTGCTGTTAGCTGGACTGAGCTGATTATATTTAAATCAAACTCAGCAATGTTGGTAAGCAGCTGCAGGCAGGCAGGGACTTGGCTTGATCCTGTTCTGTAGTATTGTGAACCACACAGATCTGCATCACTTAAAATTCCCATCACATAAATTAATGAAGTTTGAAGCATAGTTTGTGTGCAGATATGGTTTTATTGTGCACTTAAATGTCTTCTTGGGAAACTGGAAAAACTTGTAGCCTTGACGGTAATACAGTTGATTGACAAAAACTGTGTTAATGAGGAGGGGCTGAACTTGTTTAGACTGGAAACAGCTCTGACTGCTGCATGTTAAGCTTGCATAGAATTTTGTGATGGCTCGGTGTTTGGAAAATACTAACAAAATTATCTCTGTTGGTGTTTCCCCAGGTGTTGTAACCTGCAGATACAAGGATGCTGACAAAATCAAAGCTTTTTTTTTAATATAGAAGCTACAAAATACCAATAAAATATATGCATTTCAAAATTGTTTGTTTGTTTGATTGATTGATTTTAAATAAACATACCTGGTAAGTTTTCAGGCAGCTTGTTTCAACTTACTCCAGTGCTTCCGGTAAGCTCACAAGTAAGATTTTATGGCTTGGCACTCAAGCTGGTGTCTTCCAGAAGTGCTTAAATGTCTTAATTATTATAAACATGCCAATGCTTATATAATATTCTAGTGCTGAAACAGAAATTTTGTGTAAACTGGCCTCTGCTCCATGCACTTAGCAGGAGCTTTTCCATCAGCCTGGTTCACTTGAGGTTGGGTTGGAAACAGGATTTTGCTGTCTGGAGGAGCCCATTCCCCTCAGACCCTGCTGATGTTGGTGTTGCAGCACAGCCCAACTTCCCAGCTGTACCTTCAAGGTGCCCTAAAGCAAGAGATGAAAAAACCCCACCCCATTTACAGGAGGCTTTCCTGCCTCCTGTATCACAGAAACAACTGCATCTAATGTGGGTTTAATTCATAAGGAAGACTCCAGTCTTATCTTTCTATGAAAGCAAAGAATGCTGAGTATCACATAATTTTTAAATCCGTGGTGAAATTGTAATACCATCAGGATTCCCCAGCAGGGACTGGTGTAGAGGGGCTGCCACTGCTTCTTCATCTACTGCCAAATCTTGCACCTCCTCTCTTCCTGAAGTGGCCACATCATTCTGCTTAAATTAATGAAAAAAAGGTTGATTAGGGACCTGCTACAGTAAAACCCTGATTTGAGAAAAAATTGTGACTCATGTCTGACCTCCTCCTACAGTGGAGTTTTTTGGGCAGTAACAACACCAGTCAAGGTGCTCCAGTAACCAGCACTGAAGTCATGAAGACTTCAGTGAAAGTGACATCCCAGATGTACTCTGAACATGAGAAAAATATGTAACCATGTCAAAAATTTTGACTATAACAGCCTATTGGAGTATTCTTGTCATGCTGTTTTAAAAAATAAAATACCATCTATTCAGATATAATAGGGTTTTTAGCAGTGATTTATTGTAAGATGAGAACTTGAATTCACAAATCTTGGAAAAAGTAGAGTATGCTCTGGAGGTGTTAAATTGAGTACAGTATTTAATCTTGAAGACCCTAGAATGGAAGAGTAAAATTAAATCATAACCACACTATTAAGATACTTGCTTTAGGATTCTTCTATTATAAACAAATATGGTTGAAATCTGTGACTGAATTGCCTCAAACCAGGCCAAGAAACACTTCCGGGACAAGTCCAAGAAGTGGGTATTTTCTTTATTCAGCGTGCTGGGTGTGCAAAGATATCTCCTCCTAACAGCGCACACACAGGTACATAACAGACTACAATACATGGTTATACTTTATGCATATTTATAGTTTTCCGTAGAAAAGGTGTGGTTATGCAAACTATTTTTTAGTACTTACCATTAGAATACACAAAATCCAGTCACAGTGCACCCTGGTGGTCACGCTGAGAAAGGCTCTGCGTCTTTCTCGATGGTCCACTGATGAAGGCTGGGCGTCTTCCTTGCTCTGCCCTTTTCATATTTCTCTTCTAGGCATGCGTGTTCTCTTGTTAGCTGCTTCAGGGATTTTCTCATTGGGAAAGCAAGCTCTGCCCTTCATTTTCGAAAGTTCTGTTCCGTTATTTCTTGCCAAATTTCATCCTGTGTTTCTAGATTGTGGCTAATTTTTGCTAGCTTCTATATTGGTTACAGTGTATCTTATTCTTGCTCAAGTCTGCCTCTACACGATGCTTGTAACCCTCTCAGAACTGAGACCTGAATTTCAGAAATCCAGGGGCTGGAAGTGGTTTCTGACTTCCCTAGAGGGCAGCTCAGCATCATTTATGGAACATTTGGCTGTTGGATGGTACTGACCAGTTTGTCCTCAGACAGCTCTCTTGATGAGAGAGGGTTTGGTTATGGTTAGCAAGTAATTCTCTTTTCTCCTCACCTCTGTATTTTGTCATTAAGTAAAGTTTTAAGTAGTGTGACTTCATCCATAAAATTAATAAATAATTTCAAATTAAAGATTTCTAAAAAGGTAAATTTGTCCTGTTACCAAATCTCACTGAAGTGGCTGTGAAGGGTTTTAATGCTATTTTATCCACATGTCCTGAGACTGCCACTCTTTGCACAGTATGTGCTTCTCCAGTGTACCCATTTGAAAACAAAATGCCCAAATCCAAGTGATTCAAATCCACACAGCAAGTCATTGGCAGGTCCGGGGTTAGAATTTAGGAATTACTGGGTCTTGGACTTGTTTAGTTCACCTAAACATAACAAACTTTTTGTGTTTTCTTGCTCATCTTGCTGACCTCTGGTTGTAAGAGGTCTAGATTGGATGAAGCAGGGAGTAAATGGAAAAGGTGTCATAAAACTGAGGTTCTGTTTGCTCCAATTTCACTGGAAATGGCTTCAAAAAGTGGCAGAAAAAAATAAAAGGTCAAACTTTTTTTTTTTTTTTTTTTTTTTTTTTTTTTTTTTTTTGCAAAATATGTGATGCAAGTTGCAAATTTTAAGCTCTGCTGAGTTACTGCACTGCAGGAAAGTTTAAGCTTTGTACTAAATAACTGAATTCTTGCTGCTGCATTTTTGTCTTCTGGAAAGCACAGCTTATTGCCCCATAAAATATAAAATAGAGAAGACTTCCTCTGAGAAATAAAGGAAACCTCAAGGTACCAGTTGCATTCTGTAGTGTGGTTGGATCAATGGCACTTTCCTGTACTGAGCAGGTCCTAAAAGTTGCATGATAACCAAGAAGCTGAAACTGATACTTGTATGTCTGGACATATTTATTTGGAAAGTGGTGAATTACTGTTAAGGACACACTTTGCAGTACTCCCATTGCCCCATTGCTCCCACTATGACACCATAGCGGTTGCACCCCCAATGTCCGCCCTCTGTGACACCACAGCAGTGGCAGCCTCAACATTCGCCTGTGCTACCAAAGGGGCAGTAGCCCCAAAGTTCTGTTTGTAACATCATAGCAGTGGCTGCCCCATTAGTCCCATATCTGTGACACCACAGCAGTAGCAGCCCCAACATTCCCCTGTCTGTGACACCACAGCAATGGCAGCCCTGATGGCCCCCTCTCTAAGACACCACAGCAGTGGAAGCCCCAATGTTCCCCTGTCTGTGACAGCAGCTGGCAGCATGAGCTTTCCACTTGCTAAGACAACACAGTGGTTGCAGCCCCAACATCTCCCTCTCTGTGACACCCCAGTGGTGGCAGGTCCCATATTCAGCTATCTGTGACTCTACAGAAGTGGCCACCCCAGAGTTCCCTTCTAGACACCATAGGCATATCAGACCCAACATTCCCTTCTTCGTGATACCACAGAGGTGACGGCACAAATGTTCCCCTTTCCTGGATATTAGAGTGTTTGCAGCCCCAGCGTTCTTGTTAGTTTCATTATATCGGTGGCAGCCCCAACCTTCCCCTCTACCACAACTCTGGCAGCCACAAGTCCCCTTCTCTGTGACACTACAGTAGTGGCAGACCCAATGTTCTCCTATCTGTGACACCACAGCAGGGGCAGCCCCAGCATTCCTCCCTTTGTGACACCCCAACATAATCAGCCCCAACTTTCCCCTGTCTGCGACACCACAGCAGTGACTGCCCCAACGTTCCCCCTCTATGACACAACAGCAGTGGCATGACACAGTGCCAGAATCACCTGCAAGATCCCGACAATGCACTGAGAGTGGCTGTTGCCAGATGCAATGTGATCTGAGCAGCAGCAGGGCAGGGCTTGCTCTCTGTGGCACAATGGTGTGCTGAAGCACCAAGGGCAGAGACAAGAACGATGGAGAGACCTTCTGTACATATTCTAAGATGATTTATTACCAAGAAGGTTCCGCAGATAAAAGGCCAAAAAAAAAAAAATTGTGTGCAGGGACTTTTATAGAGGGAAGGCTCTAGGGGAGAGTACAAATTTTCAACCAATAAGGAGGGGACTGGGGAGGAAACACAAGGCGGGGTTTACAATACATAAACCAATGAGGATGCACAGGGGGAGGGGAACAGTTCACACAAACTAATGGGGCTTTGAGTAACAAGGGATTTCCAAGGCAGGGGGCTGGCACAAGGCGGGATTGACAAGTCAGTGGGAGGAGGGACAGAGAACAATCTGGATTAATGGGCAGGACTAGGACAAGACAGACAACTAGGTGGGAGGATACAATTTAGGGTTGAACCAACAATACAGGGGGGGAATAGAACAAGCCATTATACATAAAACACACCACAACAGTGGCAACTCTAATGTTCCCCTCTCTTTGACAGTACAGCCTTTGCAGCCCCACAGGTCCTCAGTTAGTAACACCACAGCAGTGGCAGTCCCAACATTCCACTCTCTTTGTGACTCCACAGCAGTGGCAGCCCCAGCATTCCCATTTCTGTGACAACACAGCAGTGGCAGCCCCGACCTTCCCCTCTCTTTGATACCACAGCAGTGAGTGCCCCAAAGTTCCCTTCTCTGTGACACCACAGTGGTGGCAACCCCAATGTTCCCCTCTCTATGAGACCACAGTGTTAAAAATTAAGGGCAGGAGACGGTGT
>VZSR01003049.1:2847-39110 GCA_013398615.1 Brachypodius melanocephalos
AGCTCCACCCCTCGCTTCCTGAATGACTCACACCTGAAGAGAGAGAAATGGCTTAGCTTTTCCAGAATTGTCTGTAAGAATAAAAAATCAAGCATACCTCATTTCTGTTCTTTGGATTTCTTGAAGTACTCCTTATTAAAGTGTCTAAGTGACAATTAGGTATGCTTAATCCTAAAATTAAACTAGAAAGCATGCTTTATTAGTTAAATGGGTGAAAATGTGTTATTTCTTCTGGGTCTGTATAAGCAGTAACAGGTTTTTGGATTTTTCACATTTGAAAGAGAATCTGATGGCTGTGAAACCTGTCACTCCTGCCGTTTCTAACATGTCTCCTTGTAGCCAGATAAAATTATTTGCTCACATGGTGGGAAAAATACAACACTTATTCTAAAAAAATCATTATCCTATGAAAATACACAATGCTTATTTTGTAGGGTCATGTTCAACATTGATCAAGGAGGATCTTGAAAAATAATGAACCACACTAGGTATGTCAGCTCAGCTCCATATTTGGGAACCAAATGATCAGATATAACTTTGGGATCCAGGACCACCAGAGACCACCAGAGGGATCTATAGGTTTTTCTGTACTTTTTCTGCACGATTTTGGTGGAGATATACCCTTGTATGTCTGGTTCTGTAATAAAGAATACCTGCTTTTTTAATGCATTGGTCTTAAGTAGTTTTGGATAGTTTTTCAGGAATATCTCAACAGAATCCTTTCCTTATAATTTAAGCTATATCTTCTTTTAATTTTGTATTTTTTATTTACTCCCTTTCTTTCTCTAATTCTGTGTTAATCCTTTTAGTTTTTGCAAAGGAAAACAACGATTAAAAAGTAAAATCATTTACAAAGCTGAAAGGGTTTATGTTCACCCTTTGAGAAGTATGAAGTGCAATAAAATGAAGATGACACAGGTGTTAAATCTGTTTCCTCTGGACTTGTTTTCCTAGACAAAATCCAGTGTCAGACTTCCACTGTGGAAGATTTTTTTCTATTAAATGTACATTTTGACATTCACCTCTGTTAAAAAAAAACATGCATTATGTTATATGAAGTAAATCCATAGGTTTTCCCTTTGAAAAGCCTGCTTCTTTTCAACAGAACAAGACGAAAAAATGCAACAGTACTTTAAATACGATTTTCTTACAAAGATTATCCACAGTTTAGTTTCTAAGTGTCAGTGTGATCTTTTTAGGAATAATTTTTCACAGCAGCACAGGCTTCCATGTTACACAGACACAGGGTCAAACAGAAAGCAAGCAGTAGGAGTGGAAAGAATTAGAGACCATTTCTAATTCTTGTCTGGACACAAGTCACCTTAACTAAAGTGTTGAAAATTTTCTATCTGTGAAATGCTTTTTCTTCCCTGACAAAATGCTGATTTGTCAAACTCTGCTCTAAGATTTTAATTTCTCCTGAGGAGCTGGAGTCCAGAGAGAAGTGCTTCCAACGTGGTTAGACAACAATAACAAAAATTATGACTCATCCTTTCTTTGAGGTCTGTGCAGTGAAAGTTTCTTTGTAGATTAAAAAAAAAAAAACAAAAAGTAATTAAGAATTGTCTGAACCTGTAGTTTTGCAAATGAAAACTAAACATTCAGGGATGTTCAAAACAAGAAATATTATCTCAGTTGAAACAAACAAATAAACCAAAACAAAAACTACCCTGTGTTCTGTGTCTTTTATGAAGAGTAGAATATCTCAGAAAGACAAGAACTCAAAAATGAAACCTGAACTTGAAGGATAGTCTGTGTCTTTGATCCAGAGTAGAATAGACTGCTGTCACTTCATTGCATATTTATTAGAACTATTAAAATTCATGAACTTAAGATGCCCTGATATCATCAATGAAAGTGTTGAACCAATGAAGGGATGATAAGTAATTAAATCCATGGAGCAAAAATCTATTCAGGGTTCCCAAAAAGGTGGTCCTACATGTCTAGTGATGCTATGGAAAGAGAATATTTTATATTATTCCTAGAGAAGCAAGAAGCAACATTCTGTTCTCATTTTTAGTTTTAGTGGATATTCTTTCAAATACTTTCATCTTGTTTCAACTATTTTCTTTTGAGCAAGTAAAGAAGACAAAGAACAAAGAATTAAATACACAGCTATCTTCCATAGCCTCAAATCATCCTAGCAGCACGGTGGCAAGAAGTTTATCAAAATGTACTACTTTGTAAGAATTATAAACTTTGGTTGTTCCTGTAGCTCAATCATTTGAAAGAGAAATACTGCTTTAAAGTAGAAGTTTTTTCTGTCAGATACTCAAAAGAGTGCTCAGGAAAGAAACAAAGAGAAAGATGTATAGAGGCCTTTAATAATCTGACATTAATGTATGAATCCAGATTAAATTCTCTTTCTTAATACAGCTCTTTAAAATCTATATTCTTTGCTTTATAGGGCTCACTGAAAATTTCTCACATTGTCTACTTACAAAACCTTTAATTCGTTATCAATTAATAATGAATAAGATAGTCAATTACTTTTTTCATTTGCAATCTACTTGATTATAAATTATACATGAAAAGATGATTCATTTAATATTTTAGCCCTGTTCTTGACTTCTCCAGAAGAGTCACATAAAAGGTGTTTCATAATCAGTGGTGTCTTATAACCTGAGGTCTGTTAAAGATTTCCTTAAAAATGTACAGTGATAAAATAGATAATTACAGAAATAATTCTCATATATTATTTTTTTGGAGTTACATTTTTTACACAGACAATAAAGGTAATTGTTTTACTTGTCTTGATTATTTTCCTTGTAGTTGCATCCTCTGAGAAATTATGAAAGTGTCCAGGTGACTAACCTCAAAGGACTCATTACTATAAATTGTCAGTAAAACCCACAACAAATAAGAGCTGGGAATACAATTGCTTGAAATAGGATTTCTGGTATATTTTTAGGGGCATTTATTTGCTGTTACCACTCTCTTGTTACTGTAATCTTTAATTTTTAAGACATTTTCTTTTAGCAGATTTTCATCTTTAACATTAGAAATATATGCACCTGTCATATTGCAGATTCTGTAGAGGAGATAATATAGTAATAAAATAAACATATCTCTAAAAATATTTTATAATTACCTTTTATCATTCTCATATCATTAATAGGTGTAAAAGTTCTTTCCTACTAAAAGACAAAGAGGTTTCTAATTATTATTTTTTTACTCTGTTTTGTGCATTTTTTTTTTTCCTGAGTGCTTCCTCCTTGCAGAAAGATCCCCCTTCCTTTATCATGCAGAGCTTTGTCTTTCTGCAGAAAGGAACAGATCCATGTCCTAAAAACCCTGCTGTTATTTGTGGGCACAGATTGCTCCTGTGATTGAGGCTCAGCATGAGAGACTGCAGCAACCCCAGCACAGCAGGGAGTGGGAGTGAGCCATGGGATGAATGCTTCCTTTCAGGTAGGATTTGGACTTCATCTTGCAAGATGTGGGAGACTGAGACTATCTGACAAAGCAAGGAATAGAGGGCTTTGTACAGATCGGTAGGTTCTAGGCACAATATAGCGTGTGTCACCTTCATCTCAGAAAGTGTCATATCAGATCTGAAGGTGGTAAACAAATACATGTTACAATGAGACACTGAGGAACATGAAAGTATCTTTCCTACTACAAGACCAAACTTTTGAGCTATGAAATCAGAAGTTCTGGCTTCGGTTCAGGCTCAGGTCTCTACTTTATAACAGGGATTCTGAATTTCATGTACAACATAAAAGGCGAGTTGAAGGACATCTACAAATCACGACAACTGTAGTGTAAGAAACAGAAACTGAACCTAGAGTTTTTCAAATGAAAACTAAAACTAAAACTAAACACTCAGGGATGGAGATATTCTGGCCTTGGAGACAGAAGTCTAGGTCTTCTGAGGAACCAGAGACTCATCTGACGCCCTCTAATGTCTCTAAAAGCTCTTAAACTCTTAAGCAGTGTTCCCAGTCTCTGGAATGCTCTCCAAACTCCTCTCCTAGAGGACGTAAACTTTTGCTAACAAGGTCTCAGCTTTCAAAAGTGTCTCATAAAAAAACATTGTTCCAGTATTGATACTAAATAAGCTCAGAAAATTCTGGGAACAAAAGCTGACTAGTCAGAACCCAGAAATTCAGTTTTAAGCAAATTTTGGGTGTTTCTAGATAAACTATCTGTTCTTATTCTCAAACTTTATTATCTTCTATGATTTCCTTTCAAAATTTGGGAGACAAGTAATCTCTTCATTCTGGAATGGAATAAATATTCCCCTTGACAAATTTTAATTCCAATCAAATGGAAATTTTCTTTTTTAATCTTTTTCTCTCTCACTTTTTTGGCACTGACACACAGTTAAGATATCTATAAATTGAAATGTTTTATTCTTTAAGTTTCATAAAGAATTAAAGAATAATAATGTTATTTTGCACTGCAGATAGATAAAGTAGTGATCAATTTTGGCTTTCAGTATAGTATATATATATATTTCCTAAGCTGAAGAATTTTCTGTAAATTGCTAAAGTCAGCAAAGTTCGAATAAGCCCTGCAAAGCATTTCCTTCTTCTTTTTTTCTTTCCTCCTCAAAGATTAGATCATATCCTGAAGCATGAAGGTCCTGTCCTTGTTTAGCCACTAACTTACTTGAGCTATACTCACTTCAACCCCCCCAAAATATTAAAGAATTGATTATTTTCTGTCTCAATTCAAATGCACTTTTTTTTTTTTTTAGGTTTTTAATAGAAAAAAATTCAAAAATTCAGTAATTTAAATTATGCAATGAATATTCAAAAGGTAATTTACAGGTCAGTTTAAAGTCCTTTATTATGCTGTCATCCGTGTTGCTGTTCTCCCTAGTGAGACACTGAACCATGCCTTCATGCTGTAGGTAGGGCAAACTCTAAATCCAGTCATGCCCTTTCCTTCAGTTTTAACATTCTGCTAAATATTTAAATACTTGTCTTCAAAAATATTCTAATTACTTTACATTTTACAATAGGAAATTAAGCCATTTACAAAGGACAAACTATTAATTTCCATAGTTTATTCTTACAGGGAACATTGTTCCCTGCTCGGAATAGCTTTGTTATTTTCCTTCTTAGCAACCATGTACTCCTATCAGGATAAGTCTTCTTTCTTTCTTCTTTTCCTGAGGGCCCCTTTAGACCTACTGTTTAAGAAGGACAAAGACAACTTTTTAAAATTCTGTTTATGTTCTTGGGAAATGTCACTTGTTTGGCAGGAATCCTAAACAGTAGCACAGCTTGATCCCCCTGCACAGCCCTACACACAGCCAGACCTGACATCAGGAAGCTTTTTCCATGACAGGCATAAATTAAGCTGAAACTTAGTTGCAGAATAATGGATAATGTTTTCTAGAATAGGCAGTCTGCATGTCCATACATCTCTTTAGTGGGTCAGTTCCCTCTTCTAAACTTACCATAAAAGAGATTTAAAAAAAAAAAAAAATTTTGAGTGGTTTTTATCAGTGGTTTGGTTTTTGGTTGGTTGGTTGGATTTTTTGCTTTAGTTTTTATATGTTTTTGTTTTTGTGGGAGGGTAAGGGATTTACTTTGCTTAGGTTTGGGTTTGACTGTTTTCTGTATATTTTTTGGGGGGGAGGGTAGATGGTAGACGTGTTTTGTATTTCCCTTGAGGATTTACTATGAAACTATTTATTCAAAGCTGTGAATTGCTTTGTTGCAAGTGACCAGACTAATTTTGGCAGTGCCTTGTGCACAGAAATTTTTAGAAACTTTACTGAAAAGTTATAGAAAGTTCACAGCGGAAAGGTGAAGATGCCATCTGCTCATGTATAACTCAGCAAGGTTATATTCAAAGGAGACCTTTTTCCCCTTCTTCCCCTCCCACGTTGATAGAAAACATTAATTACTATTTTGTCAAATAGAAAGCTGAATCTGCTAAGAAGTAGGATTGAGAAAGGTATCCAAATAACAGAAATACTGGCTGGCCAATATCAATATTCCCTGTGACATAATCATTAATTGCTCAGTTGTAAAGGAGTCCTCAGTGAAAGGAGAAGTGTGGTGAAAGGCCAAATGAACAAAGTCAGCGAGGGTGTTGCTCACTCTTCACCAAGCCTTGCTTCCCACAGCTTGTGGGCTCACTGTTTTAATCCTTGGGGGTAGGCAGGAAGAGGGACCATAGAAACAAGCCAAACACAAATGCACTCACTTTGCAATAGATTGTTATAATTAGCAGAAGTTTGATGTCATACATATAGACAGGGTTGTATCTGGATCCAAGTTGGGAAGATGCTTCAGAGCAGTTGTCAGTTTAGCAGGAACTTTGAGGGATCTCTGGACCATCCTCTGCCATATGCAGTCAAAACATGCAGAATAGACCAATATTGTGCTCTTCATGGACAGACACAATAGAGGAACTAATTTGATTCCTCCAGGGAAATATCCATTGTCTTGTAATGCCTTTCATTCTCCTTACATCTGTAAAATCACTATAGATTTCTAAGCAGCCACTCAGTCAACTTAGTAAATAAGCAATTCTGTGGTTATGCTTTTTTCTTCATGTTGTATATGATGATGAATAAAAAGCAAAACTTTAACTTTATTTTTTTTAACCTATGAACACATTTTTGCAAGAATAAAAAAAAAAGTTTAGGAAAAAAATTGCCTTATGGGTCTTTTTTCGCTTTCTCTGATGCCTTTAAGAAGAGTTAATAAGCGCTGGGAAACCAGACTTTAAATCTTTTAGCTATTTTGTTTTCCAGCCTAAGGCATTTTAGAACTAAAAAGTCCTTGACTTCTGATTTTTTCAAAAAATGAAAACATGATCTCAAATGTGTTGAACATACTACAGAGTTATTATTTCTAGAACATTGATGACTTTACTTTTACAAACTAACGAACATTCAAGTATATTAAGGAGTGAGATGCTCAGTTGATGCTAATGGATAAGCCTTCTTGTTGGACATTATTAACTGATAATGTGATCACACTTTTTAAAGCTCATTGTTCCATCAGTAAACTAATTCAAAATGATGACCCTGTAAATTTCTTAATTAGAGGAAACTACAGACACAAATATTATGTAGGTCACAAACCCAAGGAGAATTTTGTATAGTAGCTACATATAGGTGTCTTATAAGATTTTATGAGACAAAGCCAATGAAGGAAGGGATTTGGAAACACCATAAGGGATGTCTACCCCTTCTGAACAAACTGTATTAAAAAGTTAGGATGAGCCATACTAGTAATCAGATAATTCTATTTTGTCTAATTTTATTTACAGTGTAGGCCTCTTTGCAGCTTTGATATGTGTTTAGTTTTTCAAGAAATTAGTAGGCTGCTTTAAAAGTCTGAAGTTATCATTTTAACTGGGTAGTTCACTTATAAGCATGTTATTCTATAGAAGCTAATTAATTATTTGAAAGACTTCTTCAAAGCAAATGAATCACTAAAAAAATGGCAAGTAGAGAAAACAAAGAAATAAAGAGAAAAGGTAGGAAACTTAGGTGCAACAGTTTTTATTTTAATTTTTGTGCCTAAAAGACTGAAGTTTCTCTCATGATCACATGCCTCATTATTACTTTTTCAAATTAGACCACTGGAAATTAAATGTTGTATTCATACCTAGAACTCAGCAATACTGAGCAGTCTGGGTTTGAAGTAAATGAATTCTTTTTGAAACTGAACCTTTAGAGGCCATGGTTTACTAAGTAATCTATAGAAAATTAATACAAATAGGAACTTCATCTAGCAGATGAACCTAGATGAAATGTCTATAGCTTAGCAGAGCAATTATTTTAGCCAATTTTTTCATTTATAAGCCCTGTGTAATATCAATTTCTGTATATATGTATGTTCATAAACACAGGTACGATGGAATGGTTTCCTACATTGCAGGAACAGTAACATCATAATGTATTGTCCACAGAGTAAAAAAAGAAAAATAAAAAATCCAAACACTCCCTCTACCAAAACCCTTTCAGAAGAGTGGGGAATAGGTGGTCACTAATGAATTTCTCATTTTTTGGGTAAAATAAGGTTATTATTTGGGCAAGGACTAAGCTGTCACAGCTGTGCTCTGTGCATCCTTCAGTGAATCTGAGCAGTGCCCAGAACCAGCCATGGTCAGCATTTGGCCATTAGAATCTCGGATAGTACAGAAAAGGAAATACAGGACGAAAACCCACCAGGTGTGTTCTGGAGACATCCACAGCAAATAGGCCTGAAGGAGACTTAGACAGGTTTTAAAGCCAGTGTACTTCATCAAAATAGTGAGTTGGATGGTATAGTAGAAAGTGAAGTCAGCTGACGTAAATTTCGCCCTTCTGGAAATCCCAAGAGAGTATTTGAAAATGCTGCCTCTCTAAAGTAGATTCCAATTCTTTTTGCAGTTAGTGGCAAGGATGGCAGCTTACTTTGAAATGTAGAAGATCACTGGAAAGCAGGAGTCATAATAATACTGAAAGAATGCAAGGTTAGACAGAAAATACTGAACAAAGACTTCCTGGAAATAAAAAAGCAGTTTTGTGAAAAAGTAATGAAAAAAAAAATCAGACCAAGAAAACCCTCATCTCTTTACATAGTGGTTCATGTAGGGTACAAAAAATTACAGAAGAGAGGGTATAAAGATGGACAATAAACACATGTTTAGAGATTCACAGGGGATCTAAGTCTGCTTTGTCCAGTTCAGACCAGTTCATTGACTTGTCATACCTCTGGTGGAAGTCACTAAGATAAATAGTGCTGGAGGGTATTTTCTCTTTTTTCTCTCACCTGTACATTAGAGTTTTTATTAATATACATGCATGAAACATACCACAATTAAAATATTTATTTTTGTTATTTTCTGGATTAGAACAGATTTCAAAACCTGAAAGTTTGTGAAATGTACCTCTTGGTTTTCAGCACATACTACTCAAAAAAAAAAAAAAAAGAAAAAGAAAAAAAACCAAAACAAAACAAAAAAAAAGCTTAACTTTTCAGCTAAAAAATTTGTAAAGAGAAATAATTTATTTTGCTTTTGGATTTCAAACATATAGGAAACCAAAAGAGGAATATATGCTAATCTCTTTTTTTCTTCAGGGAACCTCTGTCATCTTCAAGTCACATTTCAACACATATTTGTCTATACTTCTTCCTATGAATTCATTTTTCCTTTCTGCAAACAGTTCTAAAAGAATGTATGAAGAATCCTTCAAATTCATTCCACTGCAAAACCTAGTGAATAATTGAATTGTAGACAGAATTTAATTTTTTAAAAAAATGCTCTCAGGATTAAAAAATTCCATAAATAAGGTGGATGGAATAAAATTGGGTTTCCCTCTGACAGCATTTTTTTAACAAAACCAGTGAAGCAGCTTCTTCTGAATATCTAATCTCTTTGAGGATTAGTCTTCACAGACAATCTAAAAATACAGTACATGGGAGCAAAACAAACAAACAAGCAATGTCTGCATAAAGGCAGAGCATCCCACTCAAACTGAGGTAGAACACAATGGCAGAGCTTATTTTTAAACTTGTACCTTACAGACAAAGGTGTCAGTTTTCCTTTTTACACACTGTGAAAGCCTAGAGGGTACAGGAGCTGATGAGCGTGCCTCAAACACCAAGAGTCAGACAGTTCTGGAGCCAGATAAGGATTGTTGGTAAGAACACATTGTGAGAAAGGACCAGGATGTGGCTGGAGAATGGGGACGTACAGAGGCAGGACAACACTTTTCTGGGACAAATATCCTTGTTCTGACTGCTGAAGTGGCACAGTACAGTGCAGGTACAGGAATGAGGTCAAGAAGCAGGCATGGATTGCACGGGGGGATCAAGGCCACCAAAGATCTCCAAAGTTCTCTGAGCCACTTCCAGAACCACTTCTGTCTAGAACAGGCTCTGCATGATAACTAATTGGCATAGGAAGCAAGAAACATATATCCAGAGCAGGGAAAATTGTCTATAAAATGGTACCCTCATAACACCAGGGCACCACAGCACCATGGACACCCTACTAGATGCATTGACACTCAATCCAGGACTACTGATGAGTGTCTTTCCTCCTTTCTCTCTCTCTTGCTATCTCTCCACCTCCCCTACCCTTTTGTTCAAAACCCACTGCCATGCACTTCTAGTAGGAGATAAAGGACTAACACCAGTTTCCATGCCAGGTGTATAACACACTAACAAATCTTTGTAAGTTTTTGCAGACTCTCTCTCTCTGACTTACATCATTCCTTTTGAACAAAAGCATCTGTGAATCTTGGGTGCTCCCTTCCTGTTAAGGGTGGGACTCTGCACCCTCACACATTGTCTGCCTATATGAATAATCGATAATCTATCTGTTACGTTTAATCTATATAAAATACAAATTCTGAATAGAAATTATATTTATAATCTGTTTCCATTACACACACATAAATGCTCACACTACCTTGGACATTATGAAAAATTTTGCCAGGATTACCTGACGACCTCTTTTACAAAAGAAGCAAATGAAAATACTCATAACAGCAGCCAAACAATTGTGTTACAGTGTTCAAGAAGATTTTCAATATAACCATTCTCATGTCTATTTTATACTTCAATGAGCAAAAAGAAATCAATTACCTAATTTCAAAGATGCATAACTGAAAACATAGATTTCTTTATAGAAAACAGGCCTCTCCTCAGTGATGGTCAATTTCTTGCTTAGAATTTAAGCTTCTTTTGTAAACTATCAGTCACTTCTGTCTCAGGATGTGGGAAGTGATGTTCTAGAAATAATTTAGAGGGCAAAGTGTTTTTCTAAATGGAAACTTTATCAAAAGATATCTAACTTTAAGTAGCATCAAGCTGAGAAAAATTATTCAAGAATATCAGGATGGGCAGTGGTTACAAATCACTGAAAAACAAGGAAGCGGTTATTAAAGGCTTGCTAACAGCAGGAACACTGATGTATCTGTAATTAACTAGAATGAACACAAGAACAATATGCAAGCACCAGGTAGATGTTTTCTTTGCTGGAATACTATGTCACTAGTCAAGCTAGTACCGAACTGTGCTGTAAATGACTCTCTAATAGAGATATAGCAAAATGTTCTTTTTCAGCAAACAAAAAAAGCTGAATATACTACCATGCTGGTGGTGAAGAACAAGAGAAAGAAAAATGGACCAAAATTTCAAAACTAAGCCTGTAGGGAATGTAAACAAAGATTGATAAATATAAAGTAATATTTTAAAAAGATTGAAATGTCCTGATTTTACTCTAGGTGAAAGCCATACCTACTGTGATACAAAATGGAAATTGACAAACTCAATTTTTCTGCTCATTCTTGAAATGTCATCTACTAAAAAGTTTTTTTCTGTACCTTTTTGTCAGAGACAAGCATCCTACACGACACCCAGACCCTGAACTGGAGGTGGAATGAGGACCTTATAACTTTTCTAGATAACAGTCACCAGTTCAAGTCGAAATTTCCTGTTACTATTCTTCTAATTATCACATTCTATTTCTGTGCTTTTATAGGGAAAACTCCTTCAATTCAAACCATTTCTTCTGCCTTTCACTAGAAAGATATTTGAAAGGGATAAATAAACAAATACTTTTCCCTTTTAATCTAGAGAAACAAATAGGATTGGAACACACAATTTTAACAATGAAGATTGAAGACAAATAATAATTTTTTCCATCCCGTACATGCAGTTTTCAAGTTATGGCTTTTCACAGTAATTTTATTTAAAAATCCAAGCCATATAAATAAATGCATTCTGCTTCTGAAGAATACTGTAAAATGATGTTATGAATGTCTTACACAGTAGCATCATAAGTGGTTTGTGAATCTACAATCTCAGATTTCCCCATCAATATATAATAGGAAAAGCAATTTGGTGATCAAGGGGATTGTTTGGATTTTTCTTATTATTTTGGATTTTCCTCTCAAAGAAAAAATAGACAAATAATTTTTTAACCACCATGACAATTATGATCTAAGATAGAGTTTCCCTAAAAATAACTTTCTATGTGGAATGGAAACAAATCTGGAATTTGAAAAAAAAAAAAATCACAAAAGTAATAACTTTCTGGGAGCTATTTTTTAGTACATAATACTCTAGTGAAAAGAAAAATACAACCCCCTACCTTTTTTCAACAATCAGTGGCTCATTTACACTGCCAAACATTTAGAGATTATTTTTTCCTGCTCTGTTCCTGTCTCCAAGCATAAAATTTCAACTCTTCCTAAGGTTTTTATTTCTATGAGAAATAGAAGCTAAAATCCATTCACCCACTCACTAGCCCAGTTAACTGATCTGTTTATTGCTATTAAATACTACAGAATTCTCTATAATCCCAAACAAAATCCACTGACATCTATGACGATAACTGGCCAGACAAATAGGGTAGGGATATAATAAGAAAAGTAAAATGCAATTTTATAAATATTTTGTGTATACAGAACAATTACTAAAATACAGGAATAAGGATATATAATAAAATTGACATGAAATTAAGGTCTTTATTTCTTTTTTCAATCACTTGCAATTTTTTTAATATTTGAAATCTTGAGCCTTTTAAGATCATGTTTTCAATCTTTTTTTTAATAACTATTCTACCCAGAAATATATCTTGAAATAACAAATTGGTTTGTTTGTTTTAGTAGAAACAGATGGCAAGCATGAATTATGAACAGCTCAAAAAAGATCAGCCTTTGAGCTGATGTGCAAAGGAAGGTTTGGTCTTGATTAGAGTAAGATGAGATCATGTTATATTTCCAAGATTTGTGGGAACATGAAGCAAGTAATCTAAAACTAAGTTAATATCTTAAGGAGTTGGTGATAGTTTAAAATCAAGGTTTCAAGCAATAGATTGCCAAACTGTTTTTTTTTTCTTTTCATGACCTTTAGAAGTTAACACAATATATAAACACGTCTTAGAAAGTCTGTTGCCAAATGAAGCAGATATTTTCTACATAACTCTCTTGCTTCTCTGGAGGCTCAGAGAACTCTCTGCTTGGTTTTAGCAAGTGACCAAGACAGAGAATATGATTAGGACTATCAAGGTCTCTGCTGTAGGCAAATGAATATAAATTTTGCCATTATTAGTAAAAGGCCAAAGGCTTTGTATGGATGAGAAAAATCAAGCTCTCAGTTATAGCCCAAGCTTGCCTTGCCATAAATTGGTTTCAGCTATTGTGAGGAATCGAGGGGTTGTTCTGAGTCAGGGTTTGGCATCGTAAAATTTAGGAATCTATCTTCTTGAGGTATTTAGTGAAAAATATTTTGACTAAAGGATCCAAAATTCTTAAAAGTTACAGTTTAATCACCAAGCCAGCATGATTTTTGAAACAAATTTAGGATTTATACTTTGTAAAATGTAAACCTGTCCTTCCAAAACAGTAAACTTACAAGAACAGAAGCAGGTCAATGTCTATATATAGACACCCAGATAAAAAAGTTAGTCAATAACATATGTGAAGTGATTAACATTTACACAGTAAGTAACATATTTTCATTGTGGGACATAATCAGTCATATCTGTCTGTCTATACATACAGTCCCACTGCCTGGCAAGGAAATATGCCCTATTGTAGAAATGTACATATATATATATATATGTATATATGTATACATACATAACTTTACAGACCATAAAAAACCTGAAATCATTAAACCAGTGAAAATGTACTGCAACAGCTCTCTAAAGATAATACTAGTCTATTTACTTGAGAAATTAGAATGGAAAAATCATTTGGGGTAAGATAAGCACCAAATCCAATGAAAGGGTTCATATATGTAGCAATAGAGGAGATATTTTTCACCTTGGCTTCAGCCCTCATGCAGGAGAATATGAATAGACAACTTTTAAAAAGTCTGGAGGCCAGCTATAGATCAATAGGAATTCAACAGGAGGCTATGGATATGTAGATTTAGGATGACCTGAATATTCTGGATCAATTCACCATTACATATATTCAGGTATCTGCTTTGAAAAATACCCAAAGCTTTTACTTTTCAAAGCTGAAAAGAGAAGACTATTAGTGATTATAGGATTAAAAGAGTAGGACATAAAAAACAAAAAGAAAGCAAATTATATAACATTTGTAATAGAACTGTAGGTCCTTAACAAAAATGTATTTGTTGATGTTTTCATAAGTCTCAGGAATCTCTGGAGAAGTTTGAATTAATTATTACAAACCTGTTCATTTATGGACTAGACTGACTTCTTGCATTGTGTCCAGGCTTCCTGTCTCATTAATTAAATTAGCCTACACTCTAGGAATAAGGTATGATTTTCTTGATTTTGGACATTTGGTGAAGATTCCTCCATAAGACATGGTAACTGACAGTATGACTTTAAACTGACAGGTGAAATTTACTCTTAATCAGAGCGTAATAATTCCAATTATTCAAGAGTCCTAGGCAGGTTTGAGGTTTTTTGGTTGGGTTTTTTTGGGTTGTTTTTTTTTTTTTTTTTTTTTTGGGGGGGGGGGGGTTGTTGTTTTTGTAGTTGTTGTTGTTGTTGTTGTTTGGGTTTTTTTTTTTGTTTTTTGGGTTTTTTTGGTTTGGTTTGGTTTGTTTTTTTGTTACACTGCTAGTAACATCATTTGATTTATTAATTCACACAAAGTAAGAGAAAGGTGAATTTATCGAATTTGTCATGCTGTGTAAATTGTAGACAAGTGTAGCAATGAGAACAATACAGGTTTTATTAAAAATAAAAAACCCAACAAAATCCTAAACAGTAGGGATGTATTATTACAAAACTGAAGGTTAAAAAATATACGCAAAATGCAAGGAATATATGAATTGGTGCTATGGGTCTTCACACATTTTTTGAATAACAGGTTCAATTCAAACTCTTTCTACCCTTTCCTTCCTCACAACCCATTTCTCCCCTCTCTTGCATCACTTAAACTTTGCTGTATATTCATTTTTGAGGCTACACTAAATTTACTTATGGTTCTGATCTAGTTAATTTTGATTTTTTAATTTATTTTTCTTTTCTGTTTGAAATGTTTGTTGGTTCTCCATCCCTGGTAAATCACTTTTACACACTAATACTGCAGGAATGGATAACTGAAGTTGTAGTATTGTAGTACTGAAGTTAAGATATATAGATATAAACATTAATATATGACAATACATATGTATCTATGAACACAGTATATATTATACCTGCATTGCAGAAAAAGCATAGGATTAAAGCAGTGCAGCCAATTTGGGATACATGGATTTGTATTCCTGCCATATACAGACCCTATTTTTTATAGGTATGTTAAATGGAGAAATACCATCACCATCATTTAAAATGTTTTACTTTTTTAAAAGTTGACATGAAAACATAGTCTTATTGAATCTACTGCAAGCAACCTCAGGAAAGAAATTGGCAAGTCTTCATTTTGTCTGGTCAGCTTTCCCTTGGATGTCATTCACTTCATTAAGAATTCTCATATTCTCATCTTCTGAATCTTCAAAATGTGTAGTGATGTTTTTAATTTTTTACTGCTACTAGTGAATTTTTAATGACAGATCACTTTCTTCAAAGAAGTCTGAAAGGACTCGAATCCCTTCCAATTTTGCTCTGTGGGGCTTGGTTTCCTTTTGGCATGACTCCTGTGGAGTCTATACTGCTGATGTACCAGTGCATTCATTGTCATTGAAATGGATTTACTTGATAACTAAATATTAAAGAGCTTTACAACCCTCTAAAAATTGTATGTTATCAAATACACAGCATGCTTTTTGCTCTTCCCAGAAATCATATATATCAATAGTAAAAATGGTAAAGATGACAAGCATTTTGCACAAGCTATTCTATCCTGAACTGCCAATGTAAAACAATGCATAGGGGACCTTGGATTTAGACTAAAGTATTAATGTTTAAATACCTGCTGACAAATGGATGTTTTGAGAACTGGTGAAAAAAGCAGCCATATCTAGGAGCCACTTCCTACGATGAAATATATGGCTTAATCAACTGCACAATTGTTTTTCCTCAAAGAGGCAGATAAGGACAAAACGATCCCAGGATTTGACGTAAAGCAGCATGCTTGTGAGATGAAATGCAGACTGAAACTGACTCGAAATGTTTTGTATTTGTTCTACACAGAAAGGTGTTGTCCTTTGTTGTGTTGGATTTTTTTTTAATGTTTCAATCTAAGTGAAAACAAGCACAGCCAATGCATTTTTGGTTTAGGTTTTCTTGAAATTTTAAAGAGTCTGAGAGAGCTCTATGACTTTGATGCTGATCAAATCTAATGTCAACTCAAAATTCCCAGTCAGCTTAAATGTGCCGCTTAAAATTGAGACATGAGACTGAATACAGATAATAAAGCTATAATCCCTATATTTTGCTATTAACATATCTGTATATTACCACAGTTTCTTTTCCTCTTATGATTCTTCTTACAACAGCATGATTTAGTAGAACACAATTTAAATTCCTTATAATTCCTTTAATTTCCTTATAGTTCCACTCATTGACATACAAAAGGGACATTTAAATATTTTGCTTTTTTAATCTTCTCTCACTTTTCTATACATCAATAGAATCAATAATTCTGCCTGCTCTTTTCCAGGTATTGTAACTGGTTTTATTGGGAATCAATGTGTTTATGTTCTGCAAGACAGTATGTTCATAAATGAGTTAGAACATCATGACCATATGTCCAAGACTGCAAGGAGAATTTATCTGAGGGGTGAGGTAGTATGAAACAGAAAGTAAATTACTGTATGAATTACTGAATACTGCAAGCTCTATTTTATGATAAAGAACAACCAAGATTTTATTTTAATTGGTTAGAGATTGAAGAACAATTAATCCTTGATTTAATAATGTAAAGGAATTATAATAATGTAAAGGAATGTTGTTGGTTTTGGTTGGTTTGTTTGCTTGGCTTTTTTGCCTAAAATTTTTCTCTAACAAATTGAAGTAATTAATCCTAAACATAAACAATGTAAACCATAAACATGTATGGGGAGATCTTTTTAGAGCTGAAAATAGAATTGAACAGATCAAACTCAGTCAAATTTCTTATTCTACTTGTAAATACATAAATTCTTAGTAAAATTTTATTACGAGACTGACTATTGAAGTTAAGTGTAGCACTTATATGTTAATTAAATCATCAGGTGTTCACACGTGGTAGTTAGGTGTCACTGTTTGTTGTGGTTTTGTTCTCTCATGGTGGTATAAGGTACATAGGTAGATTTCCTGCTATATATTGCAATACCCTAAACTGAAAACTATCTTTTTCTCTTCTGGACTTTATTTACCACAACATGCTGGCCAGCCAACATGATAAATTATTTTATTTGAAATAATTTTCTTTTATTCTTTGAAATAATCCTAATTTTGGCGGTGGAGCTAAACATTAATTTTATCTGATATTTTTTACACTTTCCTGTCCATAGCCTCCTGGGTGGTATTGTAATTAATTTGCACTAAAAAATAGGTACCAATACAGCTTAAAGAAAAAAGTTGCCTTTTTTATAACCTTTGACTAATGAAAAATATTTGCACTTTATTTCTATCTGCCTCAGAATTTCAAATGTAAAGAACTTTGAATCTCACAGGCACCTGATGCCCTTAATACCTAATATAAGGAACTTACTGAGTGTTAACGAGTGTAGTTCCATGAGGTACACCCCCCCAAAAAAATCATTATATAACAACTTTTAATAGAGACAAAAATACTCAAACAAATGAAGTAAAACATGTTGCAAAATTGCATAAATGTAAACATTAAAAGATGTTTATTTTGAGTGAGAAGAAGCTAAATTATGGAAAAAAAATAATAAAAGGCTTCTAAAATCCCTCTCAATTCTAAGCTTTAATTTATACCCAGAGAGGTATAAGCACTTTGTTTCTCTGAATAAATGCTGTACTTCAGTAACTGTTTTGTACTGATTTGCTTACTTATTTTCAGATGTAATTTTTTTGCTCCTTTTTTAGGGTACTAATGGCAGGATCACATTAGGAGACACCACATGAATAAATAAATGCAGATTGTCATCACCTGTAAGAGCAACAACCTTTTCCCATTGTTTCCTTTATTGGCAATTAGGAAATCATGAAACCACACTGCCATTTCTTAATAATCAGTAACACAGAATCAATTAACTTCTATTAAAAAATACTGAATATTTTTCTCAGATGAAGGGTCTAAGTTTTTGATGTTGGATGAACTTGTCTACCCACACTTGAGGCCAAAAAGCCATTTTAGCTTTTTGGTGATTGGTGTTGATGTTTGCAAAACGAATCCCTGGGCTAATTCCAGGATAAGTGTGCAAGTGTCTACCAAATAATGAGAGCTAGATAGACTCAGCGAAAATGTGAGTGACCATCCAGTGAGGGTGACATTTTCAGCTGTGTCTTCTTCCGTTAGTCTCAAAGACAGGTGTCATTTATAGTACAGTTCTGCTACCTTGAATTCTCTATCTAAATGTTGGTATTTAGAGAAGAATATAAAAGAATATTTAACTCTGGATATTAACAAGATATCCAGATAATACGTTCTGAAGATTCATTCAGGCTGTCTGTCTTTGAAAGCTTTTCTTCCTATTCGTATTAAAATTCAGAGTATGATATAATATTAGATAGTTTATATGCTACTGTTTGCAAAGGAAGATAGAAGAAACTAACAGAAAGGCAAAATAAGTATTTAAAAACACAAAACACTTGGAATTTCAATCTGATAATCAATTAACCAGTTGTTGAACTCACTGTACTTACAGAACTAAGGTATTTTTCTGTGCAACAACCTAAAAAGTTATCTTCTTTGGAAAAATAGACAAATTTCACCCACACAACTTAACTAAATACTGATGAAATTTAGGGTTTTCCTTTATTTTTTGTTTTGAAATGTATTCTGCATGTTATTCTGCTGTACAGAGGGCACATATTTTCAAATGGAAAAGTCAGAAATAGAAATGTTAAAGAAGTCTACCAAGAAGAATTGCTTTAGACTAGAGGAAAATGCTTTCTAACCATTTTCTCTGTTATCTGATGTCTTCTTATTACTATACATATGAGTTGAATATTATGGAATCTTCTCTAAGATGAATTTGCACCTCTTTTTTAAGTTTTAAATAAAGACTTCATTCTTTACCTCTAATATTTTCTCTTATCAGTGTTAAATAATAAAAGCTTGTACTATTTTATAGTCTTTCAGAGAATCTTTTAGCCAAAATCTACTTAAAAACTAAGTGAATGACAGAATTCTATATGAAAAGACAAGGGGAATGACTGTAGCTTATTTTGCATTCAGCACCTGTAATCTCTTTGATGAGTATGTCACTGACAGGCAAAAAATACAACAACTATAAAAAAAAATACAAAATATGGCATTTCTATATCATTTCATACCTATACTTAGAACAGCAGTAAGAAAAAAAATCAAATCCTTATGGTATTGCTTGATTTAACATATTGACTTCTAAACTTTAAAGAACAAGGCAAAATATTGAGAATGAAAGTTTATTTCAAAGGTTAGTGCCCCTCTAGGTGCCTTAGCAAGTGAGAAAGAAACATAGCAATTGCAATAATGTGGCAGAAACAGATTTCACTCATCTGTTCTCTTCTGGATAATAATTTTTTAAAACTTCTATGACTAACAGCCTCCCTCAAGACTTTCTGAAATGCCTGTGTTCCATTGACAGTCAGAGATATGGTACAAGAATGAAATCTTGAGAGGTGGGTCGTGCTTCACAAGTATCAAAGTTACCTTTTTCAACTAGGAGTTCTCTATATCTCATGTCTCATGTATGTACTGCCTTCCCCCAAAGGTTTCAGAAAAGGAAACGGTTCTACAATCTGTTTTGCTGTATTTTTATCTATTCAAGAATTTTATATTGCCTGGGATATTTTGTTATTATTTTCTATTGTTCTGTTTGATGTTGATTTCCTGGTAGGTTTTGAGAATCTTGAATTGTTTTGGATGCAGAAAATCTATAGATAATTTTATTTTTTGTAGGGGTTCTCCACACATATACTCATTCGCGTGGAGAAGCCCTACAACATTACAATTCAATATGGCAAGTAAAAAACTAGCAGAACACACAAATATTATCTCCATTTCATAAATGAGAAGCTGTCTAGCTAACTCTGGATCTACTTCACCAACAAGCAATATCAAATCAATATGATTGATGTCACGTTAATTTTACTAAAAACATTTCAAAGGTACAAGAATCACTTAATTTTATTTGTTAAGTAGCTAAGATTTGTTTATTAAAATTTGTCAATATTAAATCTATGGGAACCAAAGCATACCATATTTACTTGTGTTATTAATCTCTTTGATTTATATCTATCTGTGCTGGTTTTGGATGATAGATAATTTTTTTCATAGTAGGAAGTGTGGGACTATGTTTTGGGTTTGTGCTGGCAATTGTTAATAAAACAGGGAAGTTTTCATTACTGCTGAGCAGCTCTTGCACAGAGTCAACACACTTTCTTCTTCTCATACCTCCCCATCAAAGAGGAGTCTGGATTGGACAAGAAGCTGGGAAGGGACACAGCTGGAATATCTGACTCCAGCTGCCCACAGACATTCCGTACCACATGGAATCATGCTCAGCATATAAAGCAGGGGGTGGACATTTGGAATTACGATGTTTGTCTTCCAAAATCAGCATTAAATGTCATGGAGCCCTGCTCTGTTGGGGGTGGCTGATCAACAGCCTGCCCGTGGATGAATTCCCCCTTTTGTTTTGAGTGTGCACTTTTGCTTTACCTAGTAAACTCTCTTTATCTTATTTAATGTGTTTTCTCATTTTTACTCTTCCCTATCCTACTGGGGCAAAGTGAGCAAGCCACTTGTGTGGTGCAAGTCACCAGCTGGGGTTAAACGTGATGCTATCTTGCAAAAACCTCACTATATACAACCCAACAGTTATTCCATGTTTGAGAGTTTTTCTTATTCTTATATGCAATAAAATGTTATGACCTCATTGGCAAATTTTTTCCTTAGGTGCTAAGACCCCTGAAAATACATAAAAGTAGAGCATGAAGGGATGTCCAGTTCCAGAAGAGAAGTACATCTTAGAATGCAAAAGATATCTGACAGTGAATAAAGAATGGACACAATAGTGCATGTGAGAGAGGAGCATACACAGAGGGTACTGTAAAAATAGGTTTGGTGGCTTTGAAAAGAAACCTATATGTAGAAGACACCAAACAAAGGAGATGTGCAAAGTATTTGTTTCTCTGCCCATTTCCTATTTGCTTTTTATTTTCTTTTCCATAATTACCTTGACTTGATGGTAAACAGCAATGGAAGGTACTCTATGTTTCCACCTTCTAGCTCTATATAAGAATTCCTCTGGAGTCTGAAAGTCAAATCTTTGATATTATTTGAGTGGGTGGGGAATGTTTCTTTTTTTTTTTTTTTTAAAGCTTTCTATTGCACAGTTTTATGAGGTGGGTAACAACTACCATAAAGTGACTGAAAATACTCATGGACTGGTTTATGAGCTGCAGAACAGCACTAGGCACACAGAGATGTAAATTCTCTTTGTTCTATTAGAACATCTGCAGCTTTTCTTTCATCACTTCTTAGGGCACAGATTTGATGCCCTCTAGCGACTGATCACTTGGTTTAATATTTAAGAAACATACCCAGACAGTGGACTGGCTACAGATATGAGTAGATCTTACACATCAGCATGACAGTTTTCTGACTCTGATATGCATTATGAAAGATTTTTCTCATTATTTCTCCACCAATTAACATGAGTCTAAAATTATCTGAACTTTCTCCCCTCTGTCATAGAGTATAAAACAAGAAACCAGTTAAAACTTAGAGAGAAGGTAGTGATAACCACTGACTCGAGGGTTTCTTTCTTTGACTGCAAACAAAACCCATTTCTTCTTAAAGGTTGAGAGAACTGGCATATGCTTACTGTCACGCTAACAAACTCTGCAGACTACAAAAGCACACTGCAGCTTCTGTATGTTAGACAGGGTATTATAATTGAATGTAAATATGCTGTGAGATTTCTGCAACCCTCTACCCTCCCCTTTTATTACCAAACATAACACTGGTGCAAAATACATGACTAGTGCATTAAATGTTCATCTCTTCTACTAAAAAGTTATCTGGCACCTTCAGATGACAGAAAATGATAGCTGAAATAAGCTCTACCAAACTATATTTGAGGGATAGAGTTTTAGATGTTCCTTCACAATTTTTTCCCAATATAAAACCCAGGATTTTTTAAAAATATATTTAATCAGAAGCATCAGTGCATCGCAATGTTTAGCCTCTAATACATCCTCTCTGTGATATTTTCTTTAAACAGATTTAAATAAAAACTTGGTTTTTACTGAGGTATAAGCACCCTATAATTGCTACAAAATTTGTCAAAGAACTTCAAGGTTTTGAAGCAAAGTTGGTGTTGACTTCTGTGCAGCATAATGTGACAGATGTTTTTATGATGCTAGAGATGTAACAAACTATCTGTAAGTAATTTGAATAACTGGTGAAGCACGATATATCTGACAACACCGGGAAGTTATGAACATGAGGAGGGGCATAGAGTGATCCCTGTGGCTAGGTAGCAGGGCAGATAGTGTGTTTAACTGATTTTTTTCCCTACTTAAAGCACCATGGGTAATATATACTTTAAAAAATATGTAATATATGAAAAACAAACACAATGCCCCAAAAAAATCTAACAAAACAACAGAAAAAATCTCAACCAAAACCCATTTGTCATGGTTTTGGAATGGTATTCCCCAATCAAATGCTCCTACTGAGAGTCTCCAAACCATGTGCTGCTTGCTTGCTCCCCTCTTGCCCTCCCCCACTGTGGTGGGCTGGAGAGGAGAACTGGAGGCACAAAAGGCAAAGATTGTGGGTTGAGATAGAAACAATTTACTGGAGACATTAGAGAGATAAGAAAATGAACAGCAACAGCAAAAGGAATAAGAAAAATGTACAAAGAGAGTGATTCAAGTGCAAAGGTGTTCACCACAGAGCTTGCTGCAACTGCAGCCATGCCACCCTGACAACTCACTCCAGCCCAGAACTGGAATGTCCCAACTGCTCCCTCAGCCTGGGAATTGGCACCACTCCACCCCTCCCCTGGTTCAGAACCGGTGCCACGCTCACTGGACTGGAAGGAACCCCTTCTCCCCACAAGAGCCTCCCTTCCACCTGCCCCAGCAATGAGGTGAGGCGGCATCAAATAATGTTTGATCCTGGCTGTGGCCCCTCCTAGCTACTGCAAAACAACCCTGTGCTGGCCAGAACCAGGACACCACTTCTGTATGTTGTTTACAAGAATTTATTGTGGAGAAAAGCCTTGAAGCAATGAAAGTGAAACCATTACAAACAAAGCTAACAAATTTCCAGGTTTTAATCTTATTTTCATAATTTCTTCCAAAGTGTCACTAAGTACAGGGGAAAGAAATATTTGATCTTAGCATTGTTTGATTCTGAACTGCTGGAACAACTTAATTTGGAACAGTTTCTTGACATGCCCATGCTGGAATTTATTACTCTATGGCAGCATACGCAATATGGAAAACAACTATTTTATTTGAAAGTTAAAGATTGTTTATCAGGTTTTCTGCGATACAAAGACAAAATTCTACTCTCCTTTTTTATTAAAAGTCAGGAAGTCAGAACAAGCTTTCTTAAAGACCTGTGCAGCAGGGAGATTTCTGCCACAATAGGCAGGAACAGAGCAGTTTTAAGCAAAGCAATGTTGTCAGTTGCTCAAGGCGGCAGACGGCAGATGATGGCAGAATCAGGTATTGCTGTGTACCATGGCCTGGATTTTAGTAAGGCAAGAAGCAGCAATAACATTGTGGAAAAAAAAAAAAAAAAGATTACTGATATTTCATTTTGGAATATCATGAATAAATAAATGCAAAACTGAAAGGAAAAGGAGCTATCAACCCAGCGCCTGTCCCCCATCACGCTATGAGTTGCTGCTCTTGGTGTGTTTGTTTGTATATCGTCTTTCTCCTTTATCCTTGTCTGGCTTTGAATCTCAGAAGTAAGAGATATCTATCCTTTCTTTTCCATACCCATGTAGAATATTTAATACCTAGGAAAAACTTCCCTACATCAGATGCTGTTATTGAGCATTACAAATTATCTCTAAATCTTATTGTTAATTTTGATCTGAAAAATTTTTGTTGATAAATTTTCAGTGTTTTATTACCTAGTGAAATGTACCTGTGGTCTATAATGTTTGCAGATATACTTATGTTGTGGGGTTTTTTGTTTTGGGGTGTTTTTTGTACATTACACACTTCTTTATCCATTATTTCCAGCACACTTTGTAGTAAACAACACCAGTAGCCCTGCAGGTATGATCAGAAAGAAAAGGCTAATATTTATCATTTGTATAACAGGATGAGCTAGCTCTGCAAACAACCATGAACCTGAAGTTTTCAGTGCTGTGGGGAATTTAATCTTTAACTACTTAGATGCTTATTATGTGAGTTTTGGCTGGGTACCAGGAATTTAATTTTCCCTTCCCCTAACATAATGCAACACGTCAGTTTCTGCTCATCATATACCTTGATTTCGAGAGTTCTTGAAAATTAAAATCTCACAGCAGCAGTACAGTAACTTCTCTGTAATTCAATATATAAAGTCTTAATGTCCCTTATTTGCAGCTAAAACACTGTATTGAAAATTTGGATTCAGAAAGAGCTATGGCTCCCTCAGAACCTCTCAGATGTATTTGTACCTACTTCCCAGCTGTACCAGTTAATGACGGACTGACAGCAGGAAGACTGAACTCTAGGTCATTGTCTCCAACAGAAGAAGGACGGGAATCTTTTTGAACAGTGTATTATTTCAAGGAAAATATTTTTTTGAAAACTAATATAGTGCTCTGACATGTCTTTTGGCTCAGTTAGTGTAATCCCCTGCTAAAAAATGGCACTGAAATCATATCATGCCATGTTATCATACCAATATAACCAGTATTATCCTAAGTTTTCAGATTTCACCCTAATTCACCTTTTCTCAGCTTATATTTAAGATATTGATCAATGCAGTGCTTATAATATTTCATTAGTATTTCCACCTCTAATTTGTTTGTTATGAAATGCAATATGTTATTAACACATCTTTGTTAGCCTTCAGATTGTAGTCTGCAGTACATGCTAATAATTCAGAAATGGGACAGAGAAATTAGCAGATAAACTTTATTGTAAAGGGTGGCACGGAAAAAATAAATACTGATAATTAGTTGTGAAAGAGACAATTGCTTTCTGGTTTGTATGATCAAGTATGATCCTCCTGCTTGTCAATCAAGGTGTAAAAATGAAGTATGAGATGATCAAAATGTGCTTTACTAGCAATTTTCAGTTAATTCCCTTAGTAATTTCTCTGTAATGATGTACATGTCTCTCAAGTAGTTTTATTTTCCCTTTGCCATATAATATTTTTATAGTCTGTTTTGTCTCTCACAGCTCTTTTTTGCAATCTTCCCATTAAAAATGGAAAACTAAACAAACATACAACACACTTATGAGCTTCTGAATAAGTCATTAACAGCGATATCTCTGTCAGAGATATCTCATGTTATAAAAAAAGTTCTTATGAATCTGCACTATTAGTACCTAGATTGAATTCTGGTCACTCACTTATTCAATTTTTACAGATGATTCTTACTTTATTATTTCATAAGAAGATTATATTGCAAAGTTAATTATGATAGTTTATGCTGTTTGAATTTCATGTACATTTACTTGTCACCCTTCAACATTCACTAAATTTACATAGTACATATAAGAATAAAAATGCTTTAAAAAAAACTAGGGTTTTTAGTGTTAATATAAAAGAGAAAATTACCTTTATTTTAAAAAAACCCCTTCAACAACAACAGCAAGCCAAAACAAAAAAAAAACCGAAACCAAACCAAACAAATCCCCACAAATCACAGCAAAAGCCAAATTTCCAGAGGTAGTTTTCAGCTACCTGAGAGAAAACTGTGAACGCACTTCTGACTGCGATCCCCAGATTCTCAGTATCTTTACTTTTTTTTATCCCTGGGTTAGAATACCTTTCAACTGAAATCTTCCCTGGAACATTTACACATCATTCAGATTCTTGCGGGAAGGCTGAATCATTCCATTCCCTAAAGAGATCAGGTTTTGATAGTCCAACTCCCTATACAAAACTAATTCTTTGAAGTTTTCCACACACCAGTCCACTCAGGTTCCAGAACTTCAGTTCCAAAGGTATCACACTATCACTTTCAGAAGTAACAGCAAAGCATTGAACAAATTCTGTGAAAAAGAATTTATTGGATACCCAGTCCTTCTCTGCCGTGTGTAACCTTGACAGAAAGAAAATGATCCATCTTGTGCTCTCGTGATCTTCTGATTGCCCTTTCATAATCAGGAAAGTCTTCATGTTATTAGAATGAAAGACTAAGCTTTCATCTTAACACTGAGAGATTTCTCTGGTTAATTGCTAACATTCTCCCTACTCCTAAAAATGTCTAATGCCACACTTACAGATGGAACAGTAAGATCCACAAAGCCAGAAAAGAAAATATATTTAACATATGAAAATCCTATGCTTTTATTGCACCTTGTAGAGATTAATTCATAGTAAAACCTTGTGAGGATGGAACTTGTTGCAGTACCCTTCCAACAATTTTTTTTCTATTATGAAGAAAAATATCAATTTTTAAGCAGTTTAGTAGTAATATATTTAATATTTAGCTCTTCAAAGAATGGTCAGATCACAGCCTACTTGTAATAATGAAACGAAGAGCCAGAATTGGATATTAAATGCACTGAATTCCAAATTCTATTTTTACTCCTTAGTAAGGCAGAGATCTCATTAAATGGGACAGAAAAGAGTAACAGAAAGGTTGCTGAGTTCAAGATCTCCAGTACAATGAAATTGACCTTGAAAAGTGAACTTTCAACATTTAACAAAGCCATGGAGACATACCACATATACTGCTCTAAATAAAGAATGTATTTTAAGCAAAGATAGTGTATCCACAGCATCTTTTTGAAACAAACAAACAAATCAAACTCTTTTTTCCCTATTTACTGATCGTTTGCAGAATATTGAATGACATCCAGACACAGGTGATTTAAAAACAGCTAGGCAATGCTAAGGGTACTTCAGGGATGGAAGAAAAGATCTAAAGAAAAATAGAGCAGATTGCCATTAGTATATATGTGCAAAGTAAAAATTTCACAAGTGAATCAGGAACCCTGGAGTATGCAATATATAATCAGAGCACATGGAAAGCTGGAAAAAACTATACCATTCTAAAAAATGATCTATTAAATGCAGCATTAGTTTCTAAAAAGGCAATTTTTTTGCCTTAACAAGTCAATATTTAAAGGAAACAATTAAGGAATAGATTCTGAAATAACCACAAAAACTATAAAAAAAACCAACCTAAAGACTGCAGTTCTCTATGCAGTCTTATTGCTATCTGATTACTTATATGTGGACAGACATAGCTGTGTATTTAAAAACTAGTATCACTATCACATATTTTATATTTTAATATGAAGGATTTAATTTCTACCACACTTTTTCAATGTGTGCTTTCACCTCCAATTTGGAGATATCTCCTCATTTTAAATACCAAGTTAGAGAGGTTTAGAATACAATTTCCAAAACAATACTTACCATTAAATAAGCATATTAGATATTCAATATCAGGATGCTGTTGTCATGGCATAATTTCCCCTTAACACTCTGCTTAAGACATATAGAAGTGTAAGCCCTGAGATCCAGAGAAAGATTTCAAGAGTGAACATTACACTAGAAGAAATATAGACATGCCAGGGAGGAGGAGAAGTTGCATTACTATTTAATTTTCCTGTGAATGAAGCCTTCCACCTGAATTCAATAATTTGATCTATTAGAATGATTTTTAAAAAGATAGGTATTGTTTGACAGAAAGTTCTTCACTCCATATATGTTCTGTTTCCTTTGTCTGTACCAAGATTTTAAGTGCAACAGTTTCAAGATAACATGTATACTTACAAAATAAGTAGAGTTGCTCAAAAATCATTCAGCAAGTCAATGTTTCCTCATGGAAAGAAGACAATGAGACCTTTTGTAGATTATGTGCATCTCAATGACATGGAATAATTAATAGATTGGTTTGGGGAAGCCAGCTGTGAAAGGGGGTAGTACAGCACTAGAATCTAGTACAGAATAAGTAGAATAAGTAGACCTGGCAGTCAGTGATAATAATATTACCGGAGATGTCATAATATTTGGTTTTGATAAGCACATTAAGTGGCACTCTGTCCATATTTTTCCACTGTACCTTGAATAACATAAATGCCAAAACCCTACTTAGAAATCAAGTTAGTGTTTAATTCTATATTCTCACAAGTCTAGAGGGGCATTTTGTCTCCACCAAAATCCTGGGTGCTGGGAACATTTTGATGGCCCTCACTGTGTAGTCATAGTCTTAAACCAATACGAATTCAGTAGAAACTGTAATGCAAGTGTTAGCTTTCGTCTGATATTGACATAATACAAGAGATGATTGGATAATTTTCATAAAGGTGGAATGCACAGACAAAATGAGCAGGATATGCTTACTAAAGCTTTTAAGAAATATAATCTTTCTAAATAATTAAAAATTAACTCTTCTGGAAAGAACTGAAAAATCAGGTAGAGTAGGTTGGTTGAAACCCGTGATACGCTCCTCTGTCAGGTTCTAGGAAGAACTGTGTTAGCAATGGCTTTTTAAACTGTGCAAGTGATCTGCATACTGTCTACATTGTATGTTCTGTTTTACATTTTTGCCAGGAAATAATTACAAACAATCATTAATGTTGTATAAAAATAATCTCAACATTTAGTTAGCAATTTAGTGCTATGCCATAAATACCTACTATAGATAGGTACTGTGCAATAAAAAAACTTCTTAAAAACCTGAAATAGATTTCTGCATCAGTTTTTATTTCTTGATTGGATTTTTTTTTTTTTAATCTTTTCTATTTTTGCTGTATGGTCAAACACACAGCAGCTTACATTAGGCTTCAGGAGAGTGTTCCATCAATATGCTTTAGAGGTCCCCAAGGTACTCACTTTTCTGAGCAGCCAGAGAATGGAAAGCAGTTATATTTACAGAAGTGGGTCACAAAGTTTCCATACTTCAAGAAAAATCTATATTGCACAGTTTATTCTGACATAAGGATATTTTGATGTTAAGGACTGCAGCTGAAAATTTTAATTAGCTTTTGTTTACCTTCATGTTAGAATATCTATTAAGCAATTACTGGATACATTTCCATAGTGGTAAAAAGATGCATCACAGAAGATGCTAAGGATACACTTATTTATTTTTTTTTAATTCTCTATCTAATGAGCATGAGACAACACAGAACATTATAGTGTGTAAAAAGACACTATTTTGAAACACTTCACCACAAGTTTGATATCCGGAATTATCTTTTAGCAAAAATTACTCTAAATAGTTAATTTAAATAACCACTCTTTTGCCTCATGCTTATGCTTAGAGTCAGATAGAATTTAAAATAGCTGAATGTGGTATTGTAGGAAATCTGTTGTCTGTGTATTTCCATAGAAAACTAGTTATTCCTGACAACTACAAAGGAGACTACGTCTAGAAAAATGGATCTAAGATGTAAAAGTAGAGAGGTCCTCTTGTGTCATCCTATAATATCAATTGTGAATTGTTGGGTTTATTGTCTCTTCTTTTTAAATCTAAACATGATCAAAGCATTTACAAAATTTTGAAAGGTCTTTCTAAAATAATTTAAGATTTCTTTTCTTTTTTCCTAAAAGTATATTTCAGTGACAGACAATAAAAATAGTTTTTAAGTCTTCAATAAAACAAGTACAGCATATTAATGGCATAACAATCGACACTGCTGTATCACAGAATATACCACTATGATCACAAACAAAACAGCATTTACTTCAGATTAAATGCAATCATGCTTTATTTGGTCTTAATTTATCATTCTGAATTTTTGTGATTTTTAGTATTGCAATGATTTCTATTTTAAAAAAATCACCACATTATATGTCATATCGAAATAAACATTGCAAACATTTTTTGTAGTATCCATAAATATTCAATCTATTTTCTTTCCCTCATTAGATAGAAAAAGAGCAGATAAAGCATTAAGGGAATCAGTCTGTCTGTGCTACTGTTTTCCTTTGAAAATAATAAATAACATTTGAAAATTACATCATTTGCATCTGTCTCATTGTAAATACATATTATAAAAATAGTATGGTCACAGTGTTAAAACCCTTAATTCTTATTGACATTTTGGGAAAAATGTAATTGCTTATCATTGTTCTTGTTACTATTGTTCATTTAAAAAGGAGAAAGAATAATACAGTAACACAGAAAAGGGGTCTGTCATAGCATTCGTTGCTCCTGTTATATGTAAAAATTTTATTCTGATCCCCATAAAAAATTGTTGCTGACTTTACATTCTTGTAGGATCCCCTCTCTATAGATGGTAGACCCTGTTCAGCACAAAGAGAAGTTGGGTGGAAACAGAAAACAGACTGAAGTTCAGAATTATCTGTATCTTCTGCACAGGAAGAGAGCTTGGCATGTTACTTCTATCAATGCTTCTCCACTGAGAGGAGAGGTGGAGAGGTGAAGTGGAACTTTCCATATTAAATGACACAAATCTGACGTGAGTAGAGCTCTACCTAAGAACCACCAGTCTGTGCTCTTTGTACTATGGGGTGCTGCACTTCAGATATTCAATCATTCTGCCTAATATTTCATCATGAAGCTGAATGAAGATGAAATGGAAAATTATTCATTAGATTTAATTTAAGAAAAAATAGTAACAGCCCATAAAGAAACAAACAAACAAACAAGCAAATAAATGCAAAATGTTTGACTGATTTCAAGAAGGAAGTTTAAATTAAGAGGATTTTCTACAAGTAGTCCAATTTAGTTTCTTACCTTGCTTTTTTTTTTTTTTAACATGATGTTTGAGGTCTGATATGAATCCATTATTTCCTTCTTAGACCACACTTCATTGGAATATTTAATTTTATTTCCTGAAACATTCTTCCATGTAAAGCTATCAAATCTAGTCAAATCTACCAATTTTTCTTTTAAAAATATCCTGTTACAGTCAATTATTCAATCAAGGATTTCAGTCCTAACAGTCACATGCTATTGTATGATCAGTATGTATTGCAGCTACAGGAAAATAAATCAATTCTTTCAGGTACCTTGTTTTCTGTATAGTGTTCATTTGGAGGAATATATAAATGTTAATAATGCATCATGGGGTAAAAATCAAAGTCAAAGAATTCATATATGTTGATTAGAGAAATTAGGGTTTTGACATTTATATGCTTCAAAAAACAGTTTTGTAAACACATAGTATCTTCAACTACATTCATAGTGTCAAAGAATCAAGGGAGAAAATGCAGTTCATCTAAAATTAGATGTTTGAAAGCCAAATTATGAGTACAGACTAAAAAAAAAATCCCATCTCTAGATAGTAGAGAGAGTGAGAGAAAGAAAGAGAGGGGGCGACAAAGTATTTCAAAGTATTTCAGAAGTCAAGCCATCCCACTGCGAGACTGATGTCTTTAATAGATGGAATGTATCACCTTCTCAGTGTCATTTACCAGTGAAGGCAGGAAGCCAGGGTGACTGATTGGATGTATGTGACCAGCTTTTTCACTGCTAATGATAGCTGAGACGAAGCTCAGCCCATCAGAATTAAGATACAGAATATTGCATACAAGTAAAGAAGGTGTACTCTGTAGTCGCTTAAATCATAGGCAGAAAACAATCAGTTAGAGAAGAAGAAAGGAAAATGGGATGAAGTTTTCCACATAATACATTCACCGGGGATATGTGAAGAAGGAAATGTTAAAGAGCAATTAGTTAAACAGAGAGACAAGAAAGGTTAAGAATGCATATGGATTTCAATCAATTAATCACCCTTATGTGACTCATACGAGTTGGCACTGGAGATATTTCATGCTTCCTTTGACATTCGCAGTGCCTCACTGAGGAGGGTTCGCAGCATAGCTGAAAAGAGTTGAATTGGTTTACTGACATATATTCATCCTTGCTTCATTATGGTTCTGCATCTCTTACATTCACATCAGATTGTTGATTCAATCCAGCTGAAAGAATGGCTTTAGAAGAATATCCTTTGGTATCTAGCTACTAAATGTGGCTAGGAGCATCACACTGATACATCTGCAGAGGGATCTGGACAGGTTGGATTGATAGACAAAGGTCACTTATATGAGGTTCAACAAGGCCAAGTGCTTGTCACAACATTCCCATGAAGCATCACAGGCTTCGGGAAGAGTGACTGGGAAGCTGCCTGATGGAAAAGGATCTGGGGGAGCTGGTCAACAGCAGCTGAAAATGAGCCAGTGTATGTCCAGCTAGCCTAGAAGGCATATGGCATCCTGGCTTGTATCAGAGATAGAGTGGCCAGCAGGACCAGGGAAGTGATGATCTCACTGTACCTGGAGTGCTGTGTCCAGTTCTGGGTCCACACTTCAAGAAAGACACTGATGTGCTGGAACGAGTCCATAGAAAGGCAATGGAGCTGGTGAAGGGTCTGGAGAGTGATTCCTGTGAGGAGCAGCTGAGAGAGCTGGGGCTGTTTAGCCTGGAAAAAGGCTCAGGGAAGACATTATTGCTCTCTACAATTACCTGAAAGGAGATTATAATGAAATGGGAGTTGGTCTCTTCTTCCAAGTTACAAGCAATAAGATGTAGTGTCAAGTTGTACCAGGGGAGTTTTAGATTGGACATTAGGAAAACATTCTTCATTGAAAGGAGTGTCAAACATTGGAAAAGGCTGTGCAAGAAAGTGGTTGAGTCACCATTCTCAGAAGTATTTAAAAGATGTGGCAGCTGGAGACATGGTTTAGTGGTGGGCTTAGTAGTTAGGTTGGTAGCTGGTCTCAGTGGCCTTAAAGGCTTTTTACAACCTAAATGATTCTGTGATTCTACATCCTTTACAAACTAGATGTGGTCTCAGAGGATAATTGAGCTAATCCTACTCCATCAGTGAAATAACAACAGAGTACTGATGTTTTCAAGTGTTTTCTTGAATGCAGATGCCTATATTTCAAATCCCTGAAGACATCAAAATAATATTTCTAACCTTTAGTTTTAGAGATAATGCACAAATTACTAGATACACATCTCTTCATAGTTTCCATTTTCTTCAAAGTTTTAGGGTATTTAACTATTTTAAGGTATCAGGACATCCATAGCATGTCTTTTTATAATTTTGATGAGTCCAATTGAACTATATTCTTGGTGTTAACAATGGTTCTGGGTTTAGGTTTGTTTTGTTTTTTTCTGTTGTGAGGTTTCTGTAATAGCTATCCTTGACTGGTTTTATGATTTTTTTTCTCTAAACTTTAAAAGAAAACTTGTTGGATAGACTTTGCAATGTCATTAGTGTTAGTCTGGTCCATTCTACTAGCCTCATTATTTTTAACAATCATTTATTTTTATTTGTCTGACAAAATTATGACACCACATTATAATACATGCAGCAGTATCTAGTTTAGTAATTTTCAGAGCAGCAATCTCTCAACATCCTGTCACTGTCCAAGTAACTTCTTTAGATATTCCACACAAGGAGGGTTTAGTGTCTTAATACTAAATTTACTTATTTAATTTTTTGACATTATAAAAGATTTTATCAGAGTCACAGAAAAACATAATAAATCATAAGATAATCACATGCAGTTGGATCACAATACTAACCTGATTCTCATCAACAGTCTAAAATATGCTCATCATCATGATACTGGTTGTCCTCAGTGGGAACAAATATAGGGGTTGAATATGGAAGAAACCCATTGCTCTCGTCAAAGTTAATTTTGTTGTTTGCTCAGTTTTTTATGCTCTTTGTTGGGCTCTGATGTATACATTTGCCCCATGCTGGTCTGGCTTGGTCAGAGTGACAATCACCCTTTCTCTTTTTTCTTTCTTTTTTTCCCCAAGTACTTCAGAGAAGGTTGCTTACACAAGTAATTAATCCACTCATGTGATACAGCCAGTTGATTCACTCAGCTTAAATAGCTACATATCTAGATCAAATCCTATTCTCTGGTCTCTTTTGTGTTGTGATGTTTGACTTCCTTTACAACAGCTGTGGTCAGTCCCTGCATTCTCCCTGGAACTTCATAGGTGCCTCATTTGTGCTCAGGTGCTCCAAGGTAGAAATCATATGAGGAGCAGCTGAGGGAGCTCACGTTGTTTAGTCTGGAGAAAAAAGGAGGCTCAGGGCAGACCTTATTACTCTACAATTATCTGAAGGGGAGTTGTATCAAGGTAGGAGTTGGCCTTTTGTCCCAGGCAGCCAGTGAAAGGACTAGAGAAAATGGCCTTACAGCTATGACAGGAGAAGTTTAGATGAAATTTCTTGACAGAAAGGGTTGTAAAGCATTGGAGTGGGCTCTCCAGGGAGGTGGTGTATAGGAGCAGATGGGATGGCAACAAGAGAGATCTCTGCCAGGGCAGCTCTTGGAACATGTGGCTTATTGCATAGGTCGTGGGTACAAGAGCCTTGCTTTTATCTGCCAGCCCCAGCTGAAAGTGTGCCTGAAAGAGAGCTGAGCTCCTGTTACAATACATTATATCTCTTTCTGTCCTGAATATTCTAATTCACACTAACCAACCAGTACAAGACACAAATCCTACAAAATTTACATACAGCCTGTAAGAACTGCTACATTACCATATCGCTCTGCATTCTAAACCTTAAAAGCTAGTTTCTAAACTACTTCTTCCCTGCCACATTGGCAGGGTCCATCCCCCTTGGACCCTTGCTATCCTTTTGATGTAGGGGCATTGCTCAATCAACAGATATCTTGTCTTCAGCTAACTTAATCACTCTCTTCCTGCTTGCCATGCTTACATCTCAAAGTTCACTTTCATTTCTACTTCACTTACAGGTTTTATATTTTCAGAATCTTCTGCCAAGCAACCATATTTGTAAAGTTTCCCTGTTTCAACTTCCCCAACAGTGGTGTAGCTGCCATACCTGGAGGTGTTCAAAATATGACTGCATGTGGCACTTAATGCCATGGTCAATTTGACAAGGTGGGGATTGGTCAAAGGTTGATCAAGGATCTTTGAGGTCTTGATTCTGTAATTCTGAGCCTTTTCCCATTGTTTAGGATTTCGTTGGTACCAGAACTGTGCAGGAATAAACTAATTTTTGGTTCTCTGCATCATTTCCCAAAATTCATCACCTTATTTCAGCAGAACATGAAGAACTAACTGGTATGGACTTTTTAAAAAGTGTTTATAAAGTGTTATAAGGAGACTTAAATGAATATTATCATTAAAAAAAGTGACACAAAGTTGTGATAAGGGACAGTTCATTGTCTCAAAGATTAACAAAATGTTTTTACTCAAACTAGTATCTGAGATTGCAGATTTGTGTGCCAATAACATGCTGTTTATGTAAACTTTTTGAGCTGGATTTTGACAGGAATGATGACTATTTTCCCCATGGCTTTATTTCAGAGAGTAAAAATTCAGTTCAGTAACTGCTGAGTGCTCAACTGCTCAGTCATGCTGTCTAGAAAATTCCATTTCTGTCAGGACATGTGTCAGTAACTGTCACAACAATAAGTAGCTAGAAGGATAAAGAATCCAATGCAAAACAAAAAAAATACACACAATTATCTTGTGAATTACTGTAATGTATTTTTATTTACATTTTTTCTGCTTCAGCTTTTTACTGCTGTACTGAACTTTGGAAGTACTATGGTAGAGTCAGAACTGATGACAAAGAGGATACCTGTTTCAAGACTGATGCATAAAGATAACATGCATGAAAGAATGTGATTGTTATAGCTTTATATTACTAATGAAAAACTGTGTAAATGACATTTTATTTCCCACAATATTACATTTTCAATAGAAAAGTTGTTTAAGTTGCTGCTAAAACTGGTATCACACAATCATAGAATGACTTGGGCTGGAAGGAACTTACAGAATATCTAGTTTCAACCCTCTCACTGACACAAAAATATCAGAATACAAGAGTCCAGCAGTGACGATCCATTGCAACATTTCAATCGATAGATTAAGTTGCAGAGAGTGGTTTCCCCAGGGAAGAGGAAAACCCTGGACTAATGCCCTGGGAAATCCCATTCTGAGTATGCAAATTTTGCTAGAAAGTTCCTCGTTCTTTGTGTTACCATAGGTTGATTTTTGGTGCAGAAATTTTAATATTCCTAATGATTCTCCCCTATTGGACCCTTGCCTGAGACCCCACCTTAACTCCTCTCCACACCAGAATGTATAAATATCCCTGTCTGACCCCAGCCTTGCATCTTTTGCCCCTGGTACTGCCTTGTTCCAGTT
>VZSR01003049.1:39210-60722 GCA_013398615.1 Brachypodius melanocephalos
TGCTGTGCTCCTAGAAATACATATTTTGTATATTCTACAATAGAGTAGGTGTATATGTTGACTTTGCTGGCTGTCACCGACAAGTGAATAAAGTATTATTTCTCAATCTGAAACTAACACAGAATTCCTTATTGTTTCAAGGAAAGTAATACAATGAATACAGAATAATGAACAAAAGGAGTTCTGCTCTTTCTGTACTCTTTTATTCACAGATAAAAATAAAGCTATGGCGTGCTTTATTTTGGGGCGGTTATCTGTTTTCACTGATCCTTTCATTATAAGTTGACAACATGCTGATAACATTTAAAAAAAGTTGTATAACACTTTTCATCCACTTTTTTTTACAGTCTGAGATACTCTGTGTTGTGACACTCACAGGCTTCATCTCATCTTCTATATCTCCTTGAAATGTTGCTGAAGAGAGGGGCCAAGGGGAAGACACTAGTCTGAACTATTATTTTGACCAAATAAGACCTCAAACACTTTGGAGGTGAAGCCTACTCAAGAGTAATTCTGAAATAAAATGAGACTTTCAGAACACCTGCACAGCTGTGATTCATTAGATGATTCAGTTGTGGGTTGGCAGAGCAAGCAGAGAAAAGATAATGATTGTATGAGAGGCTTATCTGAAAGCTCTAAACTACATCTGCCCTGTCTAATAGTTTAGGTGCATTTGGAAAAGAAGCAAAGAAGCACAAATGACCTATTAACAAGTTTACTTTTACTTATTTCAAGGAGGATCCAGCAGGTGGTTCTGCCCCAGATAATAACCACTGATCAGCTTAAATAAGGACAAATAGACTTGTCTGTGAAAGGTTGGTGATGTTTGTTACCCATCTAAACTGGAGCTGAGATGTATGGATGTGCATACTTTGAGGTCTCAGTATTAGTGTCTTTTTCTCATGAAGTGATAATGCCTGTCACAACTACAGCAGCTGTCCTGATTTATATGTGCTCTGTGCAGTACCTCTGTGTTGCTGGATAGACACTGTAAACCAAAACCTGATATGTTCTACACATGCCATTTTAATAACTAAATTTTACACTTCATAGGGTTAATTATTGTCATTTTGCTCTTAAAACTTCTGAACTGTCAGATTTCCCTGTGGCAAATTTGTAATCTGTTAACAATGAGAAGATACACACCATTACTTTACAGGAACATGCTAAAATGCCATCTTTAAATCCATCTGAATTAAATGTTCCTAGAAATGACGTCCTATTGCATCATTTCAGGCTAAAAGCTGTGTCTAAATAGTATTTTTGTTATTATTTTTATTAATCTTACCTCTCATGAGAGAAATTCAAGAAGTACAGGATCACAGTATCAGAGATTCTGGCTCCAAAGTTTTCAGTAGGGCCAAGATCTCACAGAAGACTTTGAGCAAGAGAATGCTCAGCAGATTTCTTGCTTGCTCTGTAACTCTGGAAATAACAAAGTATGTTTATCTATTCACATAGATAATAGAAGCCATTCGAAGATCATCTCAAATATCACAATTTCAAGCAAATTTTCTACCTTATCAAATATCCTAGCTTTTCCTCATAAAACCTTAAGGTTCTGTTTTGGACCCACTTTGACATATACAAAGCTTCAAGCACTGCTCTAAAACTACTGTGCAGTGAATGTATCAGAGAAGGAGTCCATAATACATTCTCAGGCTGAGCTGAACTGCATACCTGCATTGCCTTTCTAATTTGCTAGGTCAGCTACATGGATTATTCAACTTATTTCTGTCACATGCTTCCACAGGACAGCAAAAACTATTTAAATTATTTCAGCTCATGTAACTCCTTTTTTTTTTTTTTTTTACTAAATCTCAGAAGGTTTCACTCAAAAGAAAAATAAGTTAGCAATTCTGAAGCAATAGTAACTTCTATTCAGGGAAAAAGGTAAATTATTAACAGTTGGAGGCATGACAGCCTCTGCAGCTCCAGGAGGAAAATTATGTTTTTCATCATGGGGTTGACTAAAAAGAAGTTGTTGCCTCTGTTTAGTATCATGGAATTAAATAATACAAAAATAAGTGATTTATCAAAAACCAAGTCTCTAGCATAGTCAAATGTTAATTATATTCAATAATATATATTCAAGAGGCTGTACAAATTCTTTAGTCTCACTACTAGAGATGACTGAAAATGTTCAAAGACTTAAGCTTTTTGGTCAAAAAAGAAGATTTAGTCAAAAGTTTAAGTTTTCAAGGGAATGCTGATAAGATTTTCACCAGGAGAATCATCTTATGTACAGGAGTGGATATCTTGTGATACAGCCTTATAGAAGAAAAGTGAATAGTACAATAGATCAAGCATTCATTTGAGCCATGGCAAAGCAGAGATCTGGAGATTTCCCACAGTTAAGTAATTGTCCACAAAGCACAGAGAGATCTTATTAAATTTTAATGTGTTGTGCAATATTTTGATAAGTTTTGTAGGTGAAAAAAAGTTTGTTTTAACATTTCACCGGAATGGTACAGAGGTAGCCTGAGATGATCTGTGTTCTTTATAGCTGCTTGCAGTAGCACAAGCACCTGCTGTTCTATCTGTGAGATCAGCAGGGGATCAAGCTGTACAGAGCATCTGTTTCTTACCTGTACCTTTTTTCCTCCATCTGCCTCTTAATCCAATAGAGGAATGACCTGGCGAAACTCAGTTAGAGAAGCTCACAGTGATTCCCAAGGAACATGGAAACATGTGATTTACTGTTTCTGTCTTTTTCACCCCATTTCAGCATTTCTAGCAGGTTTACTTTTCATAGAGCCATAGGGGGTGATATAGCCTTTGGTTATTTTTCAATGTTGTCACAAACCAGAATCAGAAGTAGATCGAAGAGTTAGAAAAGCTGCACTGACTTTTTCCCCAGAGCTGCTTAGAGACAGTATTTTTTGATGTTCATTGTAGGTAAAGTTAGTCTGTTTATGTGTAAGGTTTGTCCTTGTCATAAGAATATCTGAAATTAAATCAACATTAGAAAATTGAAGGTTTGTCTCTTGTGAAGAGTTGGACAGTAGCGACATGCCTGGTCAGGGAAAACAATGAGATTTTTTAAAATCAGGTATATAATTAGAGCACAGTTAAAGTAAACACTTCTGATGTGGTTCTGAAGTAGTCAGGCATTTGGACTGGATTAGTGTATGTCCCTTCCAACTCTAGTCTAGTCTAGTCTAGTCTAGTCTAGTCTAGTCTAGTCTAGTGTAGCCTATTCTATTCATGTGCTCTGATGGTATCAAAGACTACTTACTGCCTGAGGGGGACAACAAAAAGGAAATAATGTATTCATGGCAATCAAAACTTTTATAATTTTTTTAAAGTTCAAGACTTAAACATTGAATGTGGGATTTTTTTTTTGTTATAGTTATTTTTAAATGTGAGTGAAACTGAAAAAATTGCTCTAGTTTTAAAATTCTGGGTTTATGTAATTTCAAGACTGATTAACAATTATTTTTTCTTACATTACATACATAATGGACATCTGTTCATCTTCTCTCACCCCTATTTTATGTTTTTAATGGTCTTACAAAGAAATTCATTTCTTTAAAATGAAAAAAAGGTTTTTTCCTGTTATGCAGACTTGGACCCCTCCAATAACTGTCTTCCTAGGGTTCCAGAATTTCTTCTGGTTTAAGAAAATATTTGTGTCATTTCCTACATCTATTGAGCATTTAGCTGTGTTACTTATGTTGAGATTAACAGTAATAAAAGTATGCTATTAGCTGCACAGGTAACAGCAGTTCTTCTGAGTATACAGTATAGCAAAATACAAACAAAAAGAAAGATACTGAATTTCAGGAGGCTGTATGAATAGTTGCATGTTTCACCTCGTCTTATTCTCTACAGACTTGGCAGTTTAGCACATTCTGCTTTACATGCATTTCTTAAGCTTTTCAAACCTTTTTTTGTTCTATTAAAAGATGTTTCTGGTGAGAAAAAAAAAAGCCTCCAACAAACAGTGAAAGAAAACATTCAAGCAAACTGATAATCTCATCCATGAAATTTGTCTTAAAAGTTTGTAAAGCTTTAAAAAAGTGATTCGGATAACAAAGACAGACATATAAATACTCACATATACATATTGAAATGTGCTGATTTTATCTTGGTAGACAAGTTTAATTAGTTTTAACCATGTGGAGGTTTCACAGAATCATAGGAAGAGAAACCACTGATAAAATATTAATTGTGTGCATTCAGAGAATAAAAAAGATTGCGCTGGCAGAGACCCTAAAGGTTATCTAATCTCTCTTGCCATGGGCAGGGATGCCACCCAGTAGATCAGGTTGGTCAGGGCCCCATGCAGCCTGTCTTCAAACACTTCCAAGGATGGGGCATGCACAACATCTCTGAGCAACATGTTCCAGTGCCCCACCACCCTCACAGTAAAGAACATCTTTCTAGATCTAATCTAAATCTCTCCTCTGCTAGTTTAAAACCATTACCTCTTGTCTATCAATATCTGCCCATGTAAAAATCTCATCCTCTTTTTTACAAGCGCCTTTCTTATAAGCACTGGATGGCCACTCTTAGGTCTCCCTGGAGCCCTCTCTTCTGGCTGAACAACCCCAGCTGCCTCAGTCTGTCTTCATAGGAGAGGTGCTCCAGACCTCTGATCATCTTAAATTTTTGGATTGGAAGCAATGGCTCCAGGTGTGACCCAAAAATTTTCAATTACAGCAAAGAAAGTATCTGATTGGTGTGGTAACCTTTTTTATTCCCTGCATGCACAGGATTAATATTATATTAGTGGTGCCCTTCTCAATTAATTACAATAGGGATAATATTTGGCCACAATCCTGAATCCAAACATAAAGTGTATATAGGTATATACAGTTTACTTTCTGTGTTGTGTATTCTAAGTGACTATTAAGTTACCTACAAGGGGAACATGATCCACCACTAAACAAAGAATGACATGCCAACAGATGAGACACTGTGAAAATCCAGGAAAAGATCTTTCAAAGGTTTAAAGTCTTCCCAACCAACTTAAAGTCTAGATAATGCCCACCTTTCCAATATTTTGCACAACAGCAACATTTTTGTTTATGTTTGACTACAAGACATAAGAATTGACTGTTGTGTGCAAAATTGGGAACTTAACAAGAATAGCAAAACACAGCATTATGTTTATTTTATCCTAAAATGATTTTTAAAAATTTTAGTCTCATTGGTATAAATACAAATTGTTATATAACGAAGAGAAGCATCTTGGTAATTTGACTAAAGAAGTAACAGTATATGAAAAAAAAAAAGTGGTAGAAGCTTATATTGAGATACTGGAGAGATATATGGTAGATCCATCTCTCAGTGATATTTTCACTGAGGAAAAAGAAGTAAAGGAGAGTTTTTAATCAATATTAGAGAAAAACTGTGCGCATTAAGGAGGTCAGGATTACTGAAAGCAGACAGAATATAACAACTATCTTTGAAAAGATAAGATACTGCAGAAGAATAGGCCTAAACAAGACATTTTCTGGTGGATAAGTAATTCACCTATTCTCGGTATCTGGAAATCTCGTAAAGAAAGAATTCCTGTGGTTTTCAATAAAATGCTTATATGTGTTTGCATTGAGGTATAACAATATTTTTCACCATATATTTGTTCTATATACTGCATAGCTGTATTCAGCTAGAGCTGGTGAGGTTATTTTTCAAAAGGTCAAGGAAAATACCTTGCTGAATGGAATTGAATGGTTGTTTGGGAACATGTAGATTTTGTCAGAAACACCAATGAAAATCAGACATGCTGATAGCCTGACCAAGCAGCCAGATGCTAGTTAATCTGATTTTCTGCCACTATGCTCAGCCACTATCTTGCCAATTGGACCCCAGGATGGGGGGTTGGCTAGAAATGAGGCAGAATGCTTGGCTTCTCTTCTTGCCTCATACCCAGCTGTCCTCCTTGGCGGGTGTGAAACCTGGCTAACTACTCCAGTCACCACCTGCCCAGATGGCTTTTCTGAGCAGTCCAAAGAGTTCCTTAAGTTGTGCTGCTATTCAGGACCCTAAGCAGTCTGACCACCTTGTTAGTCACCCAGTGATCTTGCTAACTTAGGGAAAGGTCTCAGTTTCTCATCTGTCCCTTAAGTGTCTGTTTTCTCTCAAGATGGAAAGTTGTACTTCTGTCTGGTTGAGTATCTTGCCTGTCATTTGTCTAACTCTCCAGCTATGTAGGTTGGGAAATGTGGGCTGGTAGGCATTGGAAGATTGTTCCATTTCACCAGAAATTCTGTAACACTGGCATGTTTCTTTCCTGAGTAATGGGAAAAAAAAAGAAAAAGAAAAAAAAAAAAGGCATATACAATTTCCTATAAAGTAGATGTGAGTTATAACTTTTCTTTTTAATATCTGTAGTATATGTTATTACAGAATCACAGAACCACAGAATGGGTAAGGTTAGAAGTGGAATGACAGTAGGACATGTCATCCAACTTTCCTGCTCAAGCAGGAACATCCTAGATCACTGGATTGTGTCAGATGATTCTTGAATGTATCCAGACAATTTTTGATTATCTCCAGTGAGGGAGACCCCACAATCTCTCTGGGTAATCTGTTCCAGTGCTCAGTCACCTGCACAGAAAAGAAGTTCTTCCTCACTTTCAGTTTATGCATCAGTTTCTGCCCATTGCCTCTTGTCCTATTGCTTGGCAGCACTGAGCAGAGCCTGGCTCCATCATCTTTGACACACTTCCTTTGGATACTTATACACATTGTTGAGGTGCCCTCTTAGTCATCTCTTCTGGAGGTTGGACATGCCTAAAATGTATATGTATGAACACAAAAGAATTTTAAAAAAATATTTTTTAAAAAATCTATTTTTTCATCAATATAGATATGGTAGGATATAAAAATAAGTCTTGTCAAGCAATACATTAAAGTAATATCAATAATAGAGAAAATAGCCTGTAAAAGGATTATTCAATTATTAATTAAAAATAGGAGGAACAGTGATTATGAGCTATACACAATGATATATGAAGGATTATTTATCAAAATGGTCATAAACCTCAAAGTTAATGCAGTATTCCTGATGCCACAAAATATTTTCAAGTAAGTGTGCGCAACTAAAAGGCAATCTGTCTCTTGAGATAAAACTAATTTTAAAAATAAAGGGTTGTTTACCTTGGAAATAAAATACTTTGCTCATTCGATGAATTTTTTCAATTAATTTTCCAGTCCTGTTAATGGTATTGCTCTTCAAATATATGCATTTAATGCATTTCTGCTAAGGAGTGGCAGTTGCATATTTTTTATGTGTTATATTTACCATTTGCCATTAATCTCAATAAGGAAGCAAAAGTATAACATAGGTTTCCTGTGACATTATATGAATAGTGCAGATGTTGAGAAGTCTCCACTGGCTGAATTTCTGGTGGCAGCTGTAATTTCTCTTTCATCTTCCTTCATTCCTCTCAAAACTAGTGTAACAGAACCAGTGTTAAGAATACAGAAAAATGGTGCATAGAGCTATAGAACAGGTTGTTATATAGCTGTATTCAAAACAAGTGAAATTAATACAGTTAGAAACAGGAATTAATACAATTAATTCTGTAAAACACTTAGAGAATTATGTGTAAAGATCTAAAGAATTAAACACAGAATTCATGTCATAATCTACTGAAAAGTACAGAACAGCATTGAAACACCTTTGGTATATAAAACGTGTAAACATCTATGTGAACTTTTTCCTTTCCTCTTTTTCCAGATGTCTAGAACCTTGTGAAGGAACATACATTTTCTCAAACTCATTGTTACAGGAATAACTTTCCAATACACTACCAGCAAAGGCTTTAAGGCTCCTCTGAAATTTTAAAATTTGATTTTTATTCCTCAGTACACATACAGGAGCTGTCACTGAGGAGTTACATTCCTAGAGAAAATTTACACACCATGGTTTTAAAGAAAAATACATGGCTGATGTTAACACATGTTAATGAATTAGTCAGAGATGCCTCTGCCCAAATTAAGTTGCAAACAAGACCATACGTTGAAGTCAATACTATGGATTTTATTTAACAATGAATTTGAGAGGGAGACAGAAAGCAGGAGATAGTCACCACCCGTGAATCCAGCAGCATCCTGGTCCTTCTTCACTCCGGGCTTCTCAGTGGGAGAGGTTCTGAAGTAGTTCAAAATTTTCACTATTTATACATATTAGCAAACAAAGGAAATAATGCTCATTGGCTACCCAGATCTCTCATTCTCTTGGTTAAATGATTCCCTAAATTTTAATACTGATTAGTCTGCATGCTCAGTCTTACTCTCTTTTTGAGATGGTGGGTTTGCTGGGTTGGTGGGCTATGAGTCAGTGGTTGCAATTTCCCCTTGATGAAGAGGGGAGATCTTTTATCCAGTAGGAGCTGATTCAGCACAGTTGACACCCAGAAAATAGTACCACCTCTATCTTATCTCAAGCTCCACCTCCTACTCAGGGTGGGGGGGGGCTTAATTTGCAGTCCAAGTTGCAGGTATCTCAGGTGCATTCAAGGGGGCTTCAGTGGTCATTTGTGGTCACAGATGTCATCTATCTCAGAACTTGGGGTGATCATTGTTTGACTGGTGAAGGTATAGGAGCAGTCACTTCCTCACAGTTTGACTCACTGGGAGTTTTCATCTGGATGTGTTAACCAGGATGTGCTAACCATATCTTGCCTCTGATAGGCCTGGTATCTGTCTATCTCCATTCTGTCTCTTCCTTCTGTGCTTATCTCATGGCAAAATCCTTCTGTGGCTTTAACAGTGTTTGAGACAGACAAGAAATGCTGTAAAATTTTATTCAATGGATATTTGCTAGCTCATAACACCAGATAATTGATATTAGTTCCTTACAACATCAGTCACTTCTGTGCTAAGTTTTCCAGATGTGAAATTCTATTGGGTAATGGAGAATTAAGGAGAAAAAAAGAAACAACTACATAAAAGGAAATTTACTATAGATTAAAAAAATCATATAGAGAGTGTAAACTGAATACTAAAAGAACGATTAACTGCATCCATTGCAATAACTCAAAAGAAGTATTTTGTTTCGCTAGCTCCACCAGAGCAACTGAGCAGTTCTGGGTTTGGATTTTATCTGCAGCTGAAAACTGAAATGTTTTAAAAACACCTGCTTTTGGATTCCAGGAAGAATGACTATCTGAGCTATAATGCTTTCTTGTGTAATGCAACCCCAACCAATTTACTTTCTAAAAGTAGTTTGATTTTTCCCTTACTGTAGTGCTATCAGATAGCAACATGCTCTCTGGGGACTCCATTCATGCTGAGATTGCACCAAACAGTGATTGCACTGCTGAATCAGTCTGTAATCAATCTTGCATCCCACAGATCTCCTTTAGTATTTTTCCTTTGATCACTGTCTAATGGGAAACATAACGCGCTTAAGAATAATGAAACTTCAATCTAATTGCATCTTTGTTGGAGAGTCTCTAGGCATCCTTTTGCAGCTTCTAATGAAATGACTCTAACAGTGAATGTTTAGCCACATGGTCTACAGAAAGGATGTACAACTGATAAGTTTTCTCCCAAGGGTGAGTATATGTTCACGGTCAATAAGTTATCTGACACCTTTCCAGTCTTTGTGCACTTCTCTTGTTTCCACAATATTCACAATTTCTAACTAATAGTATTTAATTCTGTCTTATATAGGGGCAACTTGTGTTGTTCTTTTGCACTGTTTTGTACTTTAGTACTGTTGAATGGATGCATTAATATTTTTTTTCAGAGCATATTCATTGCATAATGAAAGTGAAAGATAATTACAAAAAGCATTCATATGTCTCTAAGCCATGACAATCTTACAGTAAACCATACATGTTTTGATTCCTGTTGTTTGTTATTTTTTGATACACCTCCTACTTTGGCAAAGTATTAGATGACTAAAAAAACAGTGATAAAGTAAGTAGTTAAATGTGTGTCCAAATCTATTATTAATTCTGATTCCTTTTATTATAATTCATAAATGATGTTAATTTCCAAACAAATCATATGATATTTGCTTCAATGACAACATATGCACCATAGCATAAGCCAAGATAACCAGATTTTAATCAATATTCTGTTAATTTTCCAGTAATGGTTATATTGTCAATTTAGGGTAAAGAAGAAATGTAATTTAAAAGAGACTCTATAAAAAATAGTTGCTCTTTTTCTCTTGGCTGAAAATGCAGTATACCTGTGCTCAAAGTAGACAGTTCTCAATGCCTTTGGGTTTTTTAGTGTGTTTTGCTGTTGTTGCAATATGTCTTTGAGAGACTATTTTTTATGATTTACAATAACAACACTGTTACTGTTTTTACGTCCCATCAGTTTTTTCCTTCTTCTTTCTGATATTCACTGCTCCCAAGCCTGATTTTTTTTCTTATTTCTGAGAGTTCACTAAGTACATATCACAGATGGTAAAATGTCAGGAAACATCCACATTTATAGTCTTCTTAATAGAAAACGTACAAAGAAAAAACTTTTAAGGTAAGTAAAAAAGCAAATTCCCTTTTTCATGCTTGATGTCTGCAGTTATGGGGAAAACATTTCAAAGCCAATGAACCTTTGAGATATCTGACTCTCATTCTTCCAGGAGTTTTCTGAGGTTTAATTTTACTGTGTACAAACCTCCAGAGCTAGTCTGTCTAACTACGTATGAATGCTTGAGGACATCTCAGATCTGAGAAAAATTTGAGCACAGCAGTAACAATGTTGAGCTCTTCTCTGCTCTAAAAAAGCTCAGTGGAGTTTTGTTGACTTTACAAGCAGAAGATCCCAGAATAAATTGCTAAAAAAAATAATAAAGAAAACATTTTGCATGTTTCAGACTTGAAAGAAATACCATCTGTACCAGTAAATTGCTTTCCATGAGATTTTATTAACTTTGCATAGTCACCTGAGACAGTCTATTTCAAACATTCTGAGAAAACAAGTTGACTTCAAGTTAACTGTTAGAAGTTGTAGTAATGGTGCATTTTTTTATTACATATATTTGTTTGAAATATTCTAAATCTGAAATACTTGTCTGTGAAAACACAGACTAATAAAGCACAAATATCAATATGAATATGAACATACATTTCTATTTTGATATATGTATATACACATATACAGCCTTGCTTTTTCCCTCTCTATTGCTTGGTAAATATGACTGATCTTTTTATAAGTGACTCATAGAATCCTAGAATGATTTGGGTTGGAAGTTGGAAGGGACCTTAAAGATCATTTAGATCCAACCTCCCTGCTGTGGGCAGGACATCTTTCCCTAGACTGAGCTTCTTAAAGACCCATCCAGTCCATCCTCAAAGACTTCCAGGGGTGGGGCACACAAAACTTCTCCAGGAATCTTGTTGCAGTGTCATTTCATTATCATTGTAAAAAAAATTCATCTTCTCTCCAATCTAAATCTACCCTCTTTCAGTTTAAAACTGTTGACCCTTGACCTGTCACCCTACTAAAACATCTCTCTGCATCTTCCTCCAATCCCACCTCACTTATGGAAAGGCTTCTATAAGGTCTCCAAGCAGACTTCTCCAATGGAAGAATGTAAATGCTTTCAGCCTTTTATTTACAATTCCCTACACCCACTCCCACACCACAGATATGTATCTTCCAGACATCTGCAATTTTTTAATACCTTCATCGTCCTCCCTCTGCCATTGATTGACTGAATACCTTCATCATCCTCCCTCTGCCATTGGAGATGGTTTACTATTTACTGTTACAGACAAAACACAACACTTGAGGAATTTAATGCAGATTCAGGTAGATTTTGACACTAAGATACAACCTCAAATTTAAACCTATACATTTTCTTGCCCTGTTTGCCCAGGCTTAACTTCATTTCGAACATAGACGTCTAACATCCCTCTCGTCATTTGCTCCTGATACAGTGTAGTCTGATCAGTTCTCTGCTCTGTTTCTGAGTAGTGTTCGTGTAGCAGTGATATAAATGAATGCAGACCACTTGTAGGATGATCATATTCTCTGAATCAAGACTAAAATATGTACTGAAAAATTTATTTATGCAGATCAATATGTAGTTTAGGAAGAGTGCTATTTTCTTCTTAATATCTATAATTAATCTAAACTTGATATATCTTACATGAACATTAGTATTTTAAATAAATACTAATGGGACAGCACTGAGTTCAGAGATTTTATTCTGCTTCTTTCTAGCTAAATATCTAATTGAAATGCTATACTATGCTTCAATAGTATCCTCTTATGTCCTCCTCTCCATCTTAATTCACAGAATGCTGAATTTTCTCTCCAAAAATTGTTCCATAGAGTATTTCCCTGTTGCAAGACATTCTTTTTGATATCTCTGCATGTATTTTATATTGCTTAAGTAAGGGATTAAATTTTTCCTGCTACCTGGGCATGTGTGTTATATACTTTTTGGGAAAAAGAATAAAAAATGCCCTCAAAATCTGCCACTTTTAATAAGCCCATTGACAGTGAGTTTCTCTGGTTCTTTTGAAATTAAGATGCTATTGCAATTTCCCTCATATTGTAACATAAGTGAAATGTGCTAACATTATTAATACTCTGTAATACAATCTGTAATTTTTATATACTGCATTTATTCAGATCATTTACAATAACTTTTAGTTTATAATACATTTTCCACTTTTAAAAAAAATTCTTGTTATCTAAACATTTCAGTAATATTCTTATACACAAAAAACAAGTCCGTCTGCCCCCAATAAAAAAACACAAAGAGTTGTGGTTTTTTTCAGTTTACACAAATGGATGAATTCATGCCTTTGAAAGAGAATTTTCTTTCTCTTTGTGTCCCTCAGTGAATTACCCAAATCTCTTACCTAATTGAAACCATTTAGATGCACTAAGTTACACTTCCATCTGAATCAGTATAATTGAATGCTACAAAAGATTGCTCTATGATGAAACCATTCCATTTATTGCTGTAATGCATTTAACATTTCAATGCAACCACAATATCTCATTTACTATATGCCTGAGCATGGAAAGGTTGAGGGGTTTTAGCTTGTTTTTGGTTTTCCTACTTGTAGGAAAGCTGGATAGGAAAAAGTTTAAAGTCTTTTACAAGGTATTAATGTTTTCACCATGTTCTATTCATGGTGAAAACGTGGAATAATATCAAAGATTAAAAATACAACAAACTTAAATATAGCTGTCTGTCTTGCTTTTTCCAAACTAATTGCCATTATGACATATGCCTTGTTTCTGGAAATTACATAAAAGGATTGCTCTTCCAGTTAGATGCAATTTCCTCATTGTTTCAATTTATCATGAAATCTTATTATAAAAATAGGTGTTTTTCATAGAGTTATTAATCTCCAATGTAATCACAATCTTTGAACCTGACAAAGTTACTCACAGGGGACACAAAAGCCAACATTTCTCCTGATTACAATGGAGATTGCTTGACTTCTTTCATTTTCCTTCACAACTCTTGCATCTACTTGTGGTAGGAGAGTAAACCATGACTGAGCTACAAATGAGACAGAAATATTCTAAACACTTAACTAGCAGGAAGATTATTAGGGGGTTCTTCTGGAATACCATAATTCAATAATATTATCTTGTATATTGAATAAAGAGCAGTATGATTTTTCTGATCTGACACCTGATATCATTGTAATGCTCATTATGAGTTAAGCTATCTAAATATAAAATTGGATATTCAGAATTGGAAGTGCATGAAAAGAGCATATTTATATACTATATACTATAGAATTCTGGAAACACTTCACTTTAAAAATAAAATATGGGAACTCACCCACCAAAAAAATTATGTAAGAACTTATTTTCTAGAAATTCAGGATAGGCTTCTTATTTCATACTTGCATATTGTACATTGGTTTTGGTTTTCTGGTTTTGGGGTTTTGGGGGGTTTTATTTTTGGGGTTTTTGGCGCTGAAATAAGTCCTTTCTCTTTATAAATTGAATATTAGAAAATAATATTCTGGATTAGTGTGTTTTTGAAAATAGAGATGAAATAATTTTTAGTCTTTCATTTCTTAACTTTGCTATTAATAATCTGAGCAAACCATAATTCTCTTGCAGTGAGGAGTAAAAGTGTGAAAAGGATACAATGGTACTTACATCTGTTACATAATTTACCAAATTTTTTTGATGATTTGAGTGTTTCAGTTAAAAAGCATGTCCAATAGAAGGTAAAAAAATGAAGTATTAAAGGTCAGTAAAAGATAATATGTTTAAACACACCATATAAACAAAGCATGAAATAATTCTCAAAGTCTAATTACAGTTAAAATCACATGACAAAATTATTGTAGAACATTCTTTACACAGTAAGGCTCATCTTGAGCTACTACAAATAAAATCATAGTCACAGGATATTGAGGAATATAATTTTGTCAGGATGAGACTTTTGGTCTTTTGCTTTTTGATTTTCTTAAACAACCAAGCCCTCAAAAACACATGGTAACATTATTTCAGCAGTTTTTTCTTTCTTAAAAGGCAACTTGTAGGAATAGAACTGATAAGCACAGTTCACTACGTTTTTTTAATCCAAAATCCTAACAGGTGGCATTTTTTAATTTTTTTTTTTCAGAAGCTGTTTTAACATTTTAACAGTTTACAGGGTTTAATAGTTAACAGTTTAACAGTTCTAGTCTTTAGCAACAATTTAGAAGGCAGAGCACTAGTATAATAAGCATTTCATTTTCGTGTTTTAGTGTTTGTGTTCATGAACATCAAAGAATTTTGTAAGTCTTTGTTTTACTGAAATTCTTGATGACTAACAGGTGCCAATATTGATTCTTTATACACTAATTTTGTAAACGAAACAATAATGTGCAAGAAACAAAATTAAGGTAGCTTCTGACCTTGCAGGTGGAGATTTAACTACTTGAGAAGCTCATAAACTTGATTAAGCTTGAGGGTTGATCATAAAGGGTTTTTTTTTTAATCTTTGTGTAGCCACCAAGTCAGAACTGATAATGACCTTGGTTAATTTGTGGGATGAGTTGCTCAGTCATGCTACTTGTTATGAATTTTAACATGGAGACCATGAAAGTACTATGAATTTACAGTTATGAAAAGCTTTCCAAAAAAATCTCCATATAGTTTAATCTGTAGTCTTTCTCTTATACACAAATATTTATTTTACTATTTGCAGTCCCAGGTCATTATTTTGCCACTTACTTTCATGTTCATTACTGCATAATCAAATGTATGTTTACATCACTAATTTGTTTTTCTATAAGTACTTACCCTGAAAATCAAATTGTTTAGTAAACCATGGGGTTCTACTGGTGTCTTCTGATATTTTCCTACCATTTAGTGTATACTGTGTTTCCCAGATATATTTCCAGGCATAAAAATTTAAGTTGGTTCATGTATCTTTTGACTTCGCATTTATTTTTTGACATCATACTAAAATCTGATCAATTTTCCTGTCTTTAAGATACAACAGCAATTCTGATCTTAACTTTGACAGTTAAACCAAAGTATCTTTTTATTTCTCAGATCAGCACTGTGCCCAACAATCTGTTCCCTTTGGCATTTTCAATCCTTATGTCAAAGATTGTTTCAGAGTAATTAATCTGAAGTTTAACAGAGAAGAACAGATTCATGTACTGATATATCCCAAACTGCTGCATATTACAGACTATAGGTTTTAGCTATCAATCTCTACAAGGATTGTAAATGACTATGATTTAGCCAATTAAATATAGTCAAATAACTTATTGGTACATGTCAATAGTTATAATAATGTAGGAGAGCTACCAAGTAATTCTGTAGTAGAGATACCGTGGTTCTGACATTTTGCACCATGTAATCAAAGTTCTTGTAGTTATTGCAGAAAAGGTTTTAAACAATTGGTCTGTTAGGAAGATACAGGCAAAAACAGTCCCAGATTTTTATAGCTTAGATATAAATCACAGAAATGAAAATTAATATTAATGAGGGCTAAATTAATGCATTTGCTGCTGTTAATGATTGTTGTCCATTTGTGCAGGATATTGTTCATTTCTCTTATATGGGCATGACTGCTACTAAAATCAAATGTTAATGTATATTAAACACTTGCTTTGAATAATTATCATTCATCACTAAAAGAAAGATACATATTTATTTAGCCCCTTCTGTCATATTCTTTGGACTGTGCTATAATTACATTCATTTTTTCTAAATATGTTACTATGAATTAAAATGTTGCATTTCTTTGATTAGAACCACTACTGCAGTTACATGTTTGTTTAAGCTGAAAACCAGTGCACAAACGCAGTGAAACTCTAGGCCCTCAAATTCTCTTCTCTAGAGCTTTTGGCTTCACCTCAAAAGTGTTATGAAACCACTTCTTTAAGAGCAGAAAAAAAAAAACACTTGCATCGCTCAATGCAGACATTGCTTTCAGGAACTATTAGAGAGTGTCATCCACAGTAATACCAAGAGAATTAGGAAATAAATAGGCTTAATTGAACAAGGAAGATAGCAGGTTCCAAAAGATGGTTCTGTGTTTGATTGTCATCTGTACATTTTGAAGAAGAGCATACATATTATGAGAGATCATGTACTTTTTTTCGTGAATAAGAAACAGAAATGGAAGCAAAGATCTCTTTTCTAACTTCGAAAAAGAAGGTAAATTTAACAGCCACCTGGCGCAGACAAGAAACTCATCTGTTCCTTAGGCAGTATTTCATAACAAAGAGGTCTTGGTGCCCTAGTTAGAGGCTATTCTTGATCTGAATTTCCAGTCATGTATCTGTGTCCTTTGATGGATTTTAGACACATTCCTGGATAAACTGTCTTTTGGATCAATTGATTCAGAATATGAAATGTCTTAGAAATAAAAATGTGGAAAATGCACTTTATTCTCAATAGTAACTAAGAAGAGTAAACACCAGTTTCACCTGAACCACTTCAGAGACATTTTCTTTACTATGTACTTATTTACTGATAGCATTAAAAAGAAAAATAAATACTTCAGAAAGCACATAATATGCAAGGATTTTCCACAGAAAAATTATGTCAAGAAATTTGAAAGGAATTTGTATGAAGGAGTATAGTTCCACGTTCAGATGTTGAATGCTGGTCTTTAAAGATGTATCTTTACAATACACATTATTGAAGGATATCTTCTACTAATGTAAAGGAAAATGTTTTCTATATATACCCCAAATTTAGATAAATACTCTTGGACACATTTATGCTTGACTCTTAACTCTTTATAGGAACAGCAGTTTAAGTGGTTGACCGTATTTAGACCTTTCATTGTTGCATGAAAATTTTCTCTCTGGTTACTGAGCTACAGCCCAGTGCCTTCATTTGAAGAGCCCTGAGGGAAAGCAGAGCCTGTGAGTAGTCCAGACTGGTTCTTCCTTGGCACAGATGTGGAACCATGCAAGACAGAAAACAAATTAAGAAACAAGCTAAAACAACAGAAACAAACAATCCCCCCAAAAAACCCAAACTCAACAATGTCTAAATACAGTAATCATTTTGCAAAATTATAGAATTGCATTACATTTTGGTGTGAGCATGCTTTATGGAAAACCAATCCTATTTGTTCTTAGCAATTACAAGGTTTGTGGGGGGTTTGTTTGTCTGTCTGTTTGTTTGAATAAACTTTGATCTATTTAGAGGATTTACAACTTTTTCATAGGGGAAAAAAAAAAGAAGTACTCTTTCATTGTGAATCTCCTTTCCAAGAGATGATAAGAGACCTTATTTTCAGTGTCCAGAATTTCTGCAGCTAAAGGAATTTATATACTTTTCATTAAGGAATAAAGTTTACTTTTTCTTAAGAAAATTAGAACAAAATTCTAATTATGTAAGTAACTATGTTCCAGTTTATTTTGCATGGGATGGAAACAGGCTTTCAAATATCACATTTATTGCAAAGTTTAATGTGGAAAAAAAAAGGGATATATTAAAATTATTTTATTAAGAACTGCCCTTCTTATTTCTAAATCTTAATCTTTTCTGAAATAAAGTGATATTTCTTAAAGCAGTGTGAAGCGCATTTTTAGATTAAATTCTTTACCCCACATAATACAGAAAATCAGACCAAAATGTCATAACATATTTCTTTATGTTATAAAATCCATAAACTCAGAGGAAAAAAATCTGAAAAAACACAAACAGAAAGAGAATAAAAAGACCTAAGCCTAAACTTCTGTAATGCTCTTGCAATCTCAATTTAAACATGTATGCATAAAGACAATACACATGCAAGTACAAAGACAATACCCAGAAACTATATGGAACTGCAGGTGTTCCTAGATTTGAGGTGGATTACATCACTGTCTCTCTGTCCCTGCCTCAATTTTTCTACTATGAATATTTTTTGTCCTTTCTGCTTCTCTATTTTTTTATAATTTTATTTAATACATTTAATACATAATTTTTTCTAAAAATTCTTCTAAACAGATATATATATTTACATACTTCTAAAAGAAATGTGAACCAAGTACTAATAAAACTGCAATGCAATTTCAGCAGATGCATGCACAAAACTGGATGTCATAACAGTTTCTTTTCCTATCTCAAATCTTCTCTCCAGACATAAAACCTTGGCATAGCCATAATACACACCGGTAATTTTTATTATCAGTTTATTTGGTTTGTACTTGTCTGTTGTGATAAAATGTGGGAAAAGAAAGTGTTCCAAATATTCTTTTGGCTTAAGCTAAATTCTTGCTTTATCACACTGGGTACAAAGCACTCACTTTGAGAGCTAGAGATGGTTTTATTCACAGTGGTGCCTTGTCTCATAAAATTAATTGCTCAGACATGTTCTGTAGTACACTAAGCAAATCCTTGATGGCTTCTAGAGGCTTTACAATAGCCTAGGAAATGTCACACTCTGCTGTGGTATATTACACTTGTAATAGTAGTGTCAGTAGTAATAGAACTATAGCTGTAGTCATTATAATCAAACTGTAAAGATAATGACACTGTGGAAATATATTTTCTTTCTCCCCAAGGATATTTTCAGAGGACTGTTCTACAAAGGTCTCTATGGATGTATCTGAAATGACTGGTGAGCTTCCTCCTATAAAATATTGTGGCTATCACAGCACAGAGCTGAATAAGCTATACACAGTGTATGCTTACCAAGGACTTTTGGAATCGGTTTCCTTACAATGTCTGTAGTCTCTACAAGAAGATGAAAGTTCATGCACAACATTATTTAAGGGAGGAGTCAACAAGGCCGAAATAAAAAGCCCAACAAAACACGATTTCAATCAATACCCACACAGACTGTAAATTAAAACTTTTTAAAAAATCAATCTTCCCAAAACAAAGAACATCCTATTCTAACATTCAATGACTTGAATCAAGTAATTGCCTGATGTTTTAACTACAGTATTTGGAGCTGACTCAGTACAGAACACTCTTCTAAGTAGTTTTGAGCTTTTTCTTCCAAACCTAGTGCACACAGTCTTTCCAAACTTGTAGAGTGCACAATCTTTTTTTTTTTTTTTTTTTTTTTTTTTTTTCCCGAAAAGACAGGCTTGAATACATAAAGATAGGTAAGTAATTTTGTGAAAGCCTACGAGATGAGGTTCACAAAGATGCTCAGGCATGAAGATGATCAGTCTCATAATGAATAGTTCTCTGCCTGGCTTGGCAAATTCTCAAAGCCAGTTATGGACACTTAGGTTTCCAGCTGTCAGAGAAATCTTACTATTTTTTACACTCACAGTGAAACAACTTCAACGAGAAGGATAAAGAAGGCTTTTTCCTTCAGCCTCACCTATTTGTGATTAACTGCTTTCTTAGGAGATGTGCACTGATATAATTTCAGACCAAAAAGAATCTCAAAGTTCAAGATATTGATTAAATAGTTATTGATTTAGCATAGTCAGATAGTTTCTATCCTCTCTATTCATGTCTTGGAAGCAAAGAGGGAGGTATTTTGCAGCAGGCATTTGGCACGACATGACCTAATTTTTATTTAAACCAATGAATCTTACTTGGCTTTAGATGAAAAATATAGATCTAAAGGTGCCTTACTCTGACAAAATAACTTCAAAAAATGACAGCACTTCCAGTGCTAAAGTCACTTCAGAGTCAAAAACTCTTACGCTTATAGACTCTCAGGTGCGCAGGCAGTTCTGCAGCATTGTTGCCAATTTTTAAATGTGACTTAAATTCTAATCACAGCGAAAACTCTGAAGGGTCCTTTCTTTTCATCTAGCTTTACAGACATGGCTAAGAAATCAATGGAGGGAAGAAATTAAAGCCATAAAACAAGGTCATTTACATGTGAAGATGAAAACCAAACAATAATGTCTTTGACTTAATGTCCCAAAGTCCAAAAAAGGAAAATATCAAAGCATAGAATAAAGAAAGAATAAAAAGAAAGTAAATAACAAAAAGGGACATTATACATGAATTTAAAGTAATCATTCTATATGCCTAATTTTTAAGCTGAGCATTTCCCCCTCACTGTAACACAGGGGTTTTTTTTGTTTTTTTTTTTTCCCTTGGGGACCGAAATCATAATAATGCATTATGTAGCAAGCACTAAAAAATATCTTATTATTAAATATATAAATCTACCATATTTGGGCATCTTTAAGAGTTCATGCTCTAGAAATGTAATGATAACTAGAGTCTCCTCTGCTATTTTGAAGCTTTTATCTGATACAGAATACAGAGTAAAAATTAATTTAAAAAATTATTGGCAATATTGCAAAAACTTGCTCAAACCAAAGTTTTTTCCTACTATTTCACAAGTAATCTTGGACATACTCAGTATAAATCTAGGTTTCCATTTTCAAAACAGATTTAGTATAGTATGAAAACATTTATTATGAATTATTATCATAATACCTATTTTCCCTCAGCATTTGTGGGAATATTAAAAAAATAGAGAGATGACAATGCTTTTCTCTGTATTAACTTATGATACCAATTTCCTGGTAAGAAAGTCAGACCTCTATCTGATATGGCAGCTATGTTTTTTTTGTAGCTAGGAGTGCTTACTAGTGCACCTCTGTCATCACTCTCAACATGTCATCCAAGCTAACGATGCATCAAAATACTTCTGATGATGCTGTATGAAATTGCTGGGAAAAAAAAAAAAAAAAAAAAAAAAAAAAAAAAAAAAAAAAAAAAAAAAAAAAAAAAAAAAAACAAAACCACTGATCTTTTTAAGGGCCAGAACCTATGAACACTTGAAAACATGCAGGTTGTAGCAAAATGGATTCACAAAATATTTCTTTTAATTAATGATGTGAAATAAAACTTTCCTTTAATATATGTATTTGGCAGATTAATGAAGTTTTTAATGGATCTATATTCAGTATTTCCATGAAACACTGATACAGGCTTCCATATGAAGGACAGGTTGCTAAAGCTGTAATCACCAGTATTAATACTTTCCTTTGGGACACAAATTAATAGGAAGGATATGGCAAAATATCCAGTGAGTCACCCACTTAGAAGGAAATGGAACTGATAGTATAGGCATATTTGATCTTCTAGTGTAGTGTAGAATAAATGCAAAGAACTGAGAGCCTGTTCATGTTTCCTGATACTCTCATTTATTTTCAGCAGAACCAAATTTCACAGCAGAA
>VZSR01003049.1:60822-74205 GCA_013398615.1 Brachypodius melanocephalos
CCTCGCTCCGTCTGTCTTCTCTCCTCTCTGCTCCCTTTTCTATCCCCCTCGGTAGGAACACTTTCTTTTCAATAACCAGTTCTCAGATACAGTATTGCTGCATCTGCGCTTTATTTTTGTCCGAGAAATCAAAAAGAATCCTGTCCCAACTCCCCTTTTACAGCAGGACAGGACACTGGAAAAGAAGTTAAGATCAAAAGTCCTTACTGAGGCTCCCAGCCTATTTAACATTATCAAGGTTCAACAAGCTACTATTAATAAAATGTACTTTGTTGTTGTTTTACTTTTCCTTCAGTGTACTTTTTTTTTCTAGAAGAAATCTAGCCCTGCAACATGTCTTAAAATACATGCATTCTCCGGTTTTCACTTTTGGGTGTGTTAACACTTCTCTCAAGTTTTAAGGCTACTGTCAAACTTGGTGAATTTCCACAATTGTTTTCTGCAAGATATTTACAAGTATTTTGTCAAATGTGTGCCAGATGATAAAGAGACCTGATGACACAAAGACTGTACAAAGGTTTTCTGTAGATCTTTAAATAGGAAGTTTAAAATACCCAAGTTTATAAGCAGTTTTTCTGAATGTTTGACCATTCACTTAAATCACATAACTCTTTGGTTTTTTGACAAATTTTTCACAGGCAACTCCCAGTGATAGAATAACAGCAGCATTTATCTAAGGGGATCTTGCATAGACTAGAATTGTGCCAGAATAATGATTACAGGTGTATCTTTTACCTTTGCCAGAGATCTCAGTTTTTAATGACTTCTTACTTCTGATATGCAGGGTGTTGTTCTATGAAAGAACCACTAACATCCGTGGAGCTGTAAGAGAGGACAGTGAGCTCTTTTTTAGTCTCTGTGACAAATGCATCATCTATGATGTAGGATGAGGCAGTTTGTATAAACCTTTATTATTGTAAGGGTCTTGAGGCAGCTCAACACCAGCATGTCCATGGAGAGTCTGGTTGTGCTGATTGCTGAGGGGAGAGGCTCCCCAGAGTGTCAGGCTGTGGCCAGGACCAAAGCCCAGCCCAGCCCAGGCTGCTCCTGGCTGAGGCTGTGGGACCAGCCCTGGCTGGTGCTGCCCTGCCCTGCCATCCTGAGCATCCCCCACAGCTCCCAGGCAGCCTGCAGCTCCTGCTGTGCACTGACAGCTATTTGCCATCTTTTCCCACAGGTCCTCCTTTAAATGGTGCTCTCAGGAAATCGATGGGGAGCAATGTTTCATTCCACAGCTTCCGCTTGTATTAATATTCATTTTTTGACAGAGCTCTGACCTTGTGAAATGCCCTTCAGAAGGTTAATATGAATCTCCAAAGCCTCTTTGGTTTAAGTAGAAAACCTGGGATTATCCCAGTCTAAATCAAGGCTGTGGATTAATGAACATAATTTAAAGTTATTAATTTAATTGCAACATTCTGGCATCTGTTCTAGTTTAAGTTTACTATTTAAAAAAAAAAAAATTGTTTCCAGAAAGTATATTTAAACTAAAAATAATTATCCTCTTTGCATTATGATGGCATCTTTGTAAACTGCCAATACAAAAGGAGAATAAAGAAAGAAGCATGATACATTTAGCTCTTTTTTCTTTTTTGTTTGTTTGTTTTGTTTGTGTTTGAACAGCTTGCATGATCTTTCCAGCATTGTTTTCATTCATTTAATGCACTGATATTTTTAATACAACAAAATTAACATTTCCATGTTTTTGATCATCTCAGGAAGTTTCATTGCAAATAAAATTTCAGTTCTAATTTAGTGTACTCAGTGAATTAGATACTTTCTTTGCCTTTTCAATTCTCATTCTGAAATGTGTTAGGGAATGGGGTGTGAAAGTGGAACCTATTTTATCCTCACTGCTACTGCAAAAGATATGCAAAAAGTGAACCAAAGGGCAAAGAGGAAACAGTGAATGAAAAAATGAGCACTTTTAAATAATTATCTGAAAAACAACATTATTAAGAAAAGTTGGAGGGAAAAATATATATCCATGATATTTATGTGTGATTTAGTTAGCAAATGCTGAAATCATAATAACAAATAACAATGCAGCTAAGAAGACATGTTTCTATAAAGTGTTCTTGTAGTAATGGCTTCCAAATTAAGAGAAACTAAGTAAATTTGAACTCTTCACAATATGAAAAGGATAAATAAAACCAAATATACCAGGAGATCATAAAATATGCAAAGGAGGTGAAAAAAAAAAAATCTGTCCAGAATCAGTTAAAAAACATTTCAGTTCAGTGAAGTTACCAGAAATAAGGTTAGAAATAAATTTTAAAATAAGGAAATATTCTGAACTGAGAACTGCTTGTCATAGATAATTATGAAAACATCAGTGACAATATCTCACTTAGCAGCTGTGAAAACTTAAGCTCAGAAAATCCCTAGGTCACTGGCTACAGTACTCTCAGATGTTATCTCTGAAAAAATATGTCATATATTTATGTGCTCAGTTCTGTGGTTGGTTGCTAAGACTTTTTAAAAAAGTCCACTCCATTTTTCTCATGTGGGAACTTAGGCATTTTGGACAGGGTGAATTATCACAAAGACTACCATACAGACACTGTATTTCTGAATAAAATTTCTTGGATTACATAAGTGGGATATCAGGCCATATATATTCTCTTGAATATTCTCCCAGTTTTACATAGGTTCATGAAAAATCCATTGCATTTTATGCATCTGTTCCTCTTATCCTTCTTTAAAGAAATTTAGGATAAATTTAATGGTAAGCTGTTGCTGTTTTACACCACAATGACACAAGCTCTGACAGTGAGAAGGCTGAAAATGTCTCCTTTATTTTGGGGATGTGTCTCCCTTTTATACTATTTTACACAGACCAATTTGGTTGGTGAAACAAAGGCAAACCTCTTCAATCATATTGTTCAAACCAGAGGGACATCAAGAAGAAGTCTCTACTGTGAAAAGGAGTGAATGACGTAGGTACAGTTACAAAAAACATTTCTCCTGTTTACAGAAAATTCTCTAGGAAAAGAATTTCAGAAAAGCAAAACACCTCAGGCATGGAACCAGGGCTACAGTAAGCAAGTACTAACGTACTTACCTTAATAAAATAAAGGAATAAATAAATAATAATGAAAGGTTATGACTGAGTTTCAGGAATACACCACTCTAGTGTAAAGAACTTCATGCTTGCTGTTAACTGACTGGATGCATGGTGAAAAACAGTTTTTGTCTCATTACCTTACAGGTGTCTTCAATCTTACAACCCCCATGAGAAAAAAAGTTAAGACCAGTTCAGAGACACTTTTAATCATTCACTCCTGAACTCTTTGAGGCACATCTGACCTGGCCTGTCACCACACTCTTTAGGCACTTTTTAGGAAAAATGATAAGTGAATTACCTCAGTTTAAATGTTTTATAACTTTACTCTCTTTGTGGTCAACTTCTGTGGTCTGTGGTCTTTATGGTAAACTTCACAATATCTTTCTTTACATACTTGAACAGCCTCAGAGATATAGGAGGGAAAAAAAAGCATTTTTTTAAAATTCGCTACACTTCTCTCCCTGCCAGAAACTAGTAGCACTGAAATTGGGTTACAGGATACTCTTAAATTATTGGCTAATAGTATGGAAAACTCCAAAAACTCCATTAGTACCATATGTAGTTGGGATTTTTATATTTTTTGTCATGGATTTGTTATTAACTTCGTTTTAGGAGGTCACAGGTCAATGAGATTTCAGTGTAAGAAAGGGTGATTAAGTATCTTTTGTAGTCCAAGTTTCATTGTACTAACAGCTATTCATGACACATTATATGGATATTGTAGTATCCATAGAAACTTCCATTGCCTAGTCTATTTGTCATTACTTCATTTCCAGAATACATTAATTATGAGCCAAACAGCACCATAATAATTCAGGATCTGTCAGTACTCCCATTATGAGACTCTATCATGAGAGGACTTTTAATATTTCCATAAAATTTCAATCTTGCTGAAATTTACCACAGTGTTTCAGCCTTTGTATGAGCATGTATTCACTGAAATTGATAAAATTTTGATCATTAAAAAATAAATAATTCTGATTTTTTTTTAAAATCTACCCTATTTTCTAAGGATTAATAATGAAATATTTCATTAAACAAAAAAACACTGATTTTGTGAGAAATAGTCAAGGCTGGATAAGAGCAGTTTATATCAATCATATGTTTAATGAGTGGTAATTTAACTAGGTTTGATACAGAATCTGAGTCTGCTTTTCTTTTAATCCAGTGGGGAAATACTGTTTGTTTACACAGTTAAATTTTTTTTTTTCACCAAGGAATTGCTATAAGTTTCAGATCTCCTATTTTTTTTTTTTAATTCTTATTTTGCAGTGGAAATGTTTTATACATTTAGTTTTTACTTTTTATTGGCTGAATAGTCAACAATACTTTTTTAGAATTTATGTTTTTAATTTACAAAATTAAGGGAGATCTACCACTTTGTCAGTCAGACAATTTAAGTAAACCATGTAGCCAACCAATAATTCACAACAGCAACCAAAACAAAATAAAAACTCACACAAAAAAAAAAAACAAACAAACCACCGAACATTTAAAATGGCAAATCATCCTAGTTCCCTTCTACTTTTTTAGTAAAGAGTTTGAAGGACACTAGGAATCAGCAATTTCAGGTTTTTTAAAGGACAGCGAGAATTAATGGAATAGTTTAAGTGTTCAGCATGATTTGGGATTATGAGACCAAAAGGTGATAAAAGGACCTTTCTATTGCAAAAGGACAAAGCTGAACCAGGAAGATGGTACATTTATATCAGCATTAAGAATGCATCCCATTAGTTCTAAAGTTTGTGAAATCACTTTCCTTTGAATCTCTCAGGGATAATTCACCTAAATTAGCATTAGCTTTAGGAGGGAGCTGTGATCTGAATGCTCCTCTCTTAGTTTACTCAGAGAGAAAAACCTAGGTTTAATTTATTTAGTGACCTTTGTAGATTTCAAACTTGAATGATTTTCTTTCTTTACAGTCCTTGGTTGACTCAAGTCAGGAACTACCACTTTTAAATGGTGATTGCCTTATTCACAGAAATAGACATAGAGCCTAGGGGCTCTTTTATGCTTTTCTGACAGATACTTCAGCAAACATAGTGCTTTATTCGTGTAAAATATTCCTTGAATTCTTGAAATAAGTAATTCTCTGTTTTCTAAAACATTTGATGTGATGGGTGTTCAGGGTAGCCTAATGAGGCAGACCTATTAAAAATGCAATGATAGCTGTCAAATTCTTTTAAAATTACTCCGAAACCAAAGATAATGATGACAATTCCAGTTCTGAATACCTGTATTCAATTAATTTAATGCTGTTTTAAAGTAAAATGCAGAGTAGTCTGTGGATTAGAATACTGTTGTCCTCATGCTGCAGACCAAAGATCCAGTCACTAAGCCTGAAGATGATCTTTGTCTCAGGCTTACTTATCTCAACAAATTAACCTAGAGTTCTTTTTAAGTGAACAATTTGCAGATGAGAAGAATGAAAGCAACACGTCTAGTCTTCCTGAGAGACTCCCTCTTTAACTTCTGATGATAATGAGTAGATGACAGCAACATTCCCAAGCAGACAGGTTAAAACAAGGTAGAAGAAAGATCTAACCCACAGTGTTTCACATTGCCTTCCTAGTGAAGACTTAGAAAACAAATTATTTACATGATTACTTTTTACATGAAGCGAGCTTCTATCATTCTTGGCTTAGTGTTTGTTGGGCTTTATCTTGTTTCTCAAGTCCAAATTTTGGCACTAGGTTTTGATCTGGCCTTGTTGAAAGCTTCACCAAGATCTGTGTACTATTCTAAAAGATAAACCTTTCAGGGCTCAGGACGATGATACATGAATCCCCTTTTTGACTGGATTTGAACAATCAGGAAAAAAATCCAACTAATTGAACTTTAATAAGAAATCTGAGTTGCATAAAGAGGTGTTCTAAACTTGCAGACTATTGCCAAGAGCATATTGTGAGCTTACTTGGCTCCTGCATGTATTTATTAAGAAAATACTTATATAGGTATATATATATATGTATATGTATGTATATATGCATGTAATAATCCGCTGAAACAGGAGAAAGAACAAAATAGACTGCTAAAAGTATTTATTGTAAATGTCTACAACAAGGTGCAACACCTGTGGTGAAACTTTGAAACAATTAAAGCTTCATTTTTTCTTATTTATCATTTCAAAGTGGATGTATGTTCTGGTACTTTGATCAATAAAATAAAAGCAATATAATGACAAAGAAAATGCACAGATTATAGCATTACTAAGGAAAAGGAATAAAACAATCTCAATTCACTGCTAAACAGGAAAAATTATGCTTTATTCACTTACAGAATACAGACTGATTCTCAACTCAAGAATCTTGCATTTTGTTTCAATGATAAATTCTCTAAATAAAATTTTATTGAAGAGATCGAATCAAATAGCAAGTGACAGAAAGTGAGACTACTCACTGGAGCCTTTGTTCAGCAATCAGTTAAAGCTCATAATTATCAAATGGTAGGCAATTTATGTTCTATTATCTGAGTTTGACAAAACTATAATTGTTTAACAGAACTAGTTTTCTTTGATTTTTCCTCCTTTGTTTTTTGAAATCAAGTCATTTTTAGGATGGCAAGATTTTTTTGCAGGTAAGATTCCTATAGCTCCTTGATTACAAAAGCTCTGTGATTTCTAGATCGCATGCTTTCTCTTTTACATCTGAACTCAGTCTGTGAAAGGATTGTTTTGCCTTTCCCCACACCCCACCACTATGACTGGTTTTATCTGCAGTATCTGTAAATACACCTACTTGCTTGGGTATGAGAATGTCCTTGTTTAAGCAATATATGATACATATGATACATGCAATTGCAACCTTCCAACAGTCCTCTGAAAAGCATGCCTTTTTGAAAATATGGTAGTGCCATATATATTAATTACTTAAGATTTTTTCAATATTTCTATATTAGGGAAAGGATTTAGTAAAGGAAAAATACATCTGTGTCATATGAATTTCAACAATATATCACAATTGCTAGGTTTTAGCCAAGTTTTCATTAAAAGATGCAGAGTGAACTTGATCAGATGTAGTTATTTTGATTTTCATAAAAGAGTGTTCTCAAAAGAACATCCAGGTTCCTCTATGTCTGTCTAACTTTCTGCAGCAGATAACAGGAAATGTGCAAAGATGATACAGAGATGGTAAATGTGGTCCACAAAAAAAAAATATTTTTTGTTGCTTCAGTGCCCCGACAAAATGTATTCTGTAGACTGCTGTATGTGAAACTTCACAGTTTTCTTCACCTTCACAATGTTGGTGTGAATGTTTTTTCAGGTCTGATCCATGTCAGTTGGCACCTCCTGACCCATTATTTCTTCAAGGGTCACTTTGAGTTTCTGGTTCAGAGAAAAGTAAAAAATGCGAAATGAAAATCTATCAAAATCATTGAGTTTCATTTGGTTGCATGGCAAAACTGTGAAGCTTGCGTGATGTTTTTCTGCAGCCACAGATCATCTCACTTTGTTTCAAAACTGGAAGTAACTACATGCTAAGTATCAATGAGATTCAGTAAACCCCTGAGTATATAAACCCAAATTACATATTATACTGCAAACTGATCTAAGGCTGTTTCCAAATGTTTGCATTTCTGTATGTTTGCAGTGACACTTTAAAGGCCACAAACACGTCCTTCAAAAAATAACGCTGTAAGAACAACACAGATTCAGAAAATATGTAATAAACATTCAGCAAGGAGATTTTTATAATGAAATGTCTGCAAAGAAAAAGCATCTAATGAATATGGTGTCGGTTGTATACACAATACCAGGAGAAAGAGAAGATGCTAGAATGCCACTGATCTTAGAGCAGTAACAGTTACATTCTGTTCTTTCCAAAACATGGAAAAAAGTGTTTCAGGTTCCTAAGTAATTTTCTGCTGAACTCTAAAGCTCAGTATGGTTTAGATAGACACTGGGATACAGGAAACACAGGAAAGTGGCCATCTTACTCTATACCTCATCAATGATCCCTTTTCTTGGTCTGATAAATGTTAAGTTTTAATAAATATATTACAATCCATGGTTTACTAACAAGAAAGTTCTCTATAAAATACATATCCATAAATAATAATACAATATATATAATTGTACTAATAACCTGGAACAGTTCAGATCCATTAAAGTCTGATTTTAGGTAGTTGTTAGGATAATATAATTCTAGATTTTCAGATAGAAAATGAATCTTTTTTTCCCTAGCATTCTTCCCTCTCATGATTATGTTGTGCTCATCTTTTCTGCAGTTTTACCTAGCTTCAGTTGATAAGTATTTAGCTTAAAGAAGTTGCAATTCTTATATCATGGATAATTTTGAATCCAAGTTAGAAAATTATGGTCTGGATGAGCAGACAGCTGAACAGATAATGCATAGTAAACAGATAAATTATAATTTCAAGGACGTGTCGGAGGATAATGCTTAATAAGTCTTTCTACCTAGTGATCATCGAAAACTGGAGGGGTCTGTCTTTATCAAGGACGTGGAAAAGTAAAATGGGTACTCATAATTTCCAGATGACACCAAATTGGTAGGCAAGGGGTAAAGAGAACGAGGCAAACCAGTTAATACTCTCTATGGCAAGGCTGCCATGTAGGGGAACCTTGAGAGGCTGAAAGAATGGGCTGCCAGAAGTAAGCTGATGAAATTCACACAGACTGATACTAAATCCTGCAGCTGGGTAGGCAGAAATTCCCTTGCAGCATCACAAGCTGGGGCCTGAGTGGCTGGGCAGCAGCTCTGTTGAGAAGAACCTGGCATCAAAGGCCAGAAGGGTCCTGGGCTGTCACAGGAACCCAGACAGGAGGTTAAGAGGAGTGATTACCCACTTTTCTCATAGAACCTTAGGCTGCATCTAAAGTCCTGTGCCCAGTTTTTGGGCACCCCACCAAATAATGATATCAATAGACTGGGTGAATGCAGTAGAAGGTTTTCAGGAGAGGCCGAGACAGATGGGATTGTTTAGCCTGGAAAAGAGAAAGCTTTGAGGGGTCCCTACAGAAACCTGATGCCACGTATGGAGGGGCCATCCAAAAGACAGAACCAAGCTCTTTCACAGTGGTGGCAAGAGGATGTCAGAAATTTGCATAAATTGAAACAAGGTCCAGCTGGATAGAAGGAAAAACGTTGTCCTCAAGAGAACGAGCAAGCAGCTGACCGTACTGCTCAGAGAGGTTTCTCAGTCTCCATCCTTGGGGGATGTTTGACAGCTAACTGGATCGGGTACTGACCAATCTTGTGTTATCTCAGACTTGGTCCTACTTTACGGTAGAGGTTGGAATTCAAGATGTCCTGAATTCTCTTCCAAACTTAGCCACCTTTCAACTGGATTATTCTATAATTTCATCCTTGGCAAGGATTTTTAAATGAAATATTATTCATGCTGAATTCAACTGGATGTCTTCCTTTGGTTTCAGTGGGGCTAAATGCTGGAATGATTTTATTTTATTCCAATATGAAGCATTTCTGTGAAAGCAAAACACAGCTCTACCCCCTCCCCTTCCATTCATTTCCATAGAAATACTTGATCTGACAAAAGTAGACCCTGTGGAACAATGTAGCAAAAATGAAAAAAAATTGCACATAGAAAAGGCAAATTTTATTAGGATTAGTCACATAACTCAACAGGAGTTGCAAAGGTCTCTACAGTATCTTGTTTTTTGGTAACAATAAAGTGACTTCACTGTATGACAACACACAAAGCATACTTTCAAGGTTATGAAGTAAAATTACTTCTGTGGGGTTAGGAACAAACTGATAATAAATGTCATGTGCCTACTGATTACAGTCAGTTTTTATTGGCTTCATTTGCTATTTGATTTTTCCTCAATGAAAATAGATTCCTCACAATGGCATGTCTAAATATGTATGTTTTATAGTTTATCTGATAAAACCTGAAGATTTGTTATGATTTAGTAATCTGACCTCCTGCAGATCATACACATGTTTATAATAACAGATGATAATATGTAACACAAAATTGAATTAGAAGATGGATGTTATTCCTTTTTTGAATACAGATTTGCCAGATGTACACCCATGTCTTCACATACATAGTACCTGACATTTCTGTGATGATAAATTTTATGCAGTTATAGCCTCTTTTTGAAATTCTTGCTCTAATGGGCAACATCTTCAAAATACTTTGCTCAGCAAGCAGGTAATCCAGGATTTAAGATTTCTAGGATAAGCAGGGGTAAAGTTCAACCAGGCATCTTCTATAAGTGACTACTGGACATTAAACAGCCCATAATCAACTGGTGAAGAACACAGTAGGTTTGAATGTAAACCACAGTACTACATATAGGGTGATAAGAATTAGTTTTATTCCCATTGCACAAAAGTTCATGACAGATATGGTATATAACATACTCAAAGCCATGTATGTGTAAATAGCATTTTTAAAAAGAAGGTGAAGAAGAACTTCCTCGTCAAGCAGGATGAACTTGTCACAACAGCTGTCTCCAGATTCCTGACTTTTGTGATTTTCCTGAGACCATGTTTTCATAGGCATGGCTTCTGGCATTCTGTGGTTTTTGCTTTGGTTGTTGGAATGAGCTGGTATCCAGTTGTACACTGCAGGCTTTACATGGAGCTTTCAGGTAACAACCCTTAGAACTGAAATGAAGGTGAGCAGAGAACAGCTTAAATGGCAAGGCAGCATAGACCTCATGGCTCTGGTCAGTGGATTCAAGAGACAAGTTCAATATAGTAGATTGTTCTGGATAACAGGGAAAACTATGAAATATATAGAATGTAGGCACATATCACATATTAAAATCCAAACATGTTTGCTATTAAAAGATTTTTTAAATAATTATCCAGACATTTTTACACTGGTTATATAAATATGGGAAGGAAGAACAAAATTTGTAGAGTCAATAGATTAAAGAAATATGTGCACAGCTGAAATTGAAATCTATATTGAAATATTTCTAATGCTTTAGTCATGTTTATCTTCACATTGTTGCTTTTGGTCTAAATTTCAGATACAGGCATTCACTTCAGCATACAATTTATTTTCTGTTTTGCTTCTCTATATTGATGAATTCTCAAGATGTGTGTGTTTCTTTAAAATCAGTGGGTTTAAAGATACATGATCACCTTAGAGTTTTTTTCAAAATTAACATATTTTCTTTCAGAATAAAATATATTCAAGATTGTGTTTTAAGAAGCTTCTGAAATCCATATTGTTTTTACCAAAAAAAAAAAAAATCTATATAACTACATTTAGTAAACCAGTAATGTTCCTGTACTTCTGGTCACTTAAGGAATTCTATTTCCTTGAAGTTGCATTTACTCAACTATTCAAAAATAAAATCATTGATTATGCTTTCAAAATTTTGTTTCACTCTTACAAATAGACTACATCATGAATTTCAAACATTAGCATATGTTAGCATTAAAAGTCGTCCTATATTAAACAGATTAAATTATTTGAAAAGCAGCTGTCTCTAATCATTCTTAAAACTAGGATGGTGGGCCTGTCACAGGATGCTCAATGTTTGAAAGTATACCAGTGTATCAGGGTACCTCTGGTATCTGAAATTCAGGAGCTGGATATGATTTTATTATACTTTTATGTTTAATAAAAAAAATAACCAGGAAAATATATTGCATGCAGCATAGTACTACATTTGAGTCCAATCGCTCACTAAAAGAAATCTCAAGACTAGCTGCAGCTTTGTTCTGAGCACTAACTTGTGAAAGAAATCATTTTGGTCACCAAAAGTTTTAATTATATCAAAGAATCAGCTTTATTTATTCTCTATTTGTGGCCTGATATACTAAACCTTCATTTAATAAAAATAAACCAATTATATTCTTAGTAATTTGGGGTTTTTTTAAATTAAAAATACATTTTGTCAATTAGTTAAAATCATATTATTGTGTAATCTATTTACTCTTGATTTTTTTTTTTAAACTCAGGTTCAGTTAACCTTTGTAACTTGTTCAATGAGGAAAAACCAGTGATCTGTATCACCATAAACAATTAATGGTTGAGCAGCCTATTGTAAATGAAAATGCTGTCATAGCCTAGCAATTAGTGCATGGATCATCTTCAAAAACTTACACACTTTTCTGTCTGCAGCATTCAACTTTGCTCTGTGACTAAAATTGTATTCAAAGTGAATGGCAATATTCAATTACTGTGGTAGCATATTATGGGAATTTGTCACAATTGTGATTAATAGCCCTTATGGAAAACAATTAATTCGGTGTCCTGTTGCTAGGTCAAGTATAAAAGCTAATTTCCTGGAGGAAAGAAAGATGTTTATCAGCATATCTTCTTTGATGTTTTAATCTGAAACATCAAGTGCTTTTTTTGCTGTAAAAAGTTTTCTTACGTATATTAAAAAAAAATATGAGATAAGAAAGAGGTAGTAACAAAATTTTCTTTGAAAATATGTGTGAGGAGTACAGGAAAGACAAGTACAAAAAAAGTAAAGTTTCTCAAATTTTATCACAGGAAAATTTTTGTACATGCATAGAAATTGACAACACTAGTCAAAACTGGTTGAACTACACAATTTTAGTGAAATAGAACAGAATAGTGAAATAGAAATTGAACACACAAAGAATGACATTCCCCCTTCCTCTAAAATACAAGCCAAAATAAAGCTCTTTCCTGTGCCAGCAAGCACTAGAAGGAACAATATTTTTTTCTTTCTGGGTCCAAGAAAAAGGAAGAAAGAAGAGAGTTCATTCTCTACCACCATTGTACACTTTAACATATTTCTTGATATATATTTAGTATATACTAGTATATACTAGTATACACTAATATATTAGTATATATTTAGTATGTTTCTTTAGCATATTTCTTTGCTCTGATTTCCATTCCTTCTTGAAGAGATGGTTGAGGGTTTTTTTTAACTGTATTTTTACCCCTTGATCAAGCCACTGATCTGTTACAATTTTCATGAATGGGCATGGAGTATCTCTAAATTACAAAACTCAGGGTGTTTTTTGAGACTTCAATTAGGGTAATACATTACTCGTTTTGTTTTCTTCAATGTTATTGAATAATTTATTCCAAAAATACAGGATGACATATTTACATGATGAATATATTAATGAATATTTATGCCACATAATTCCAGATGCCTAAATTATATGCCTGAGTTAGGAGAAAAGTTTCCAAACAAGCCCATATTAATAATTTGAACAAAGCAGGAACTTAACATAAGCATTCTTAATAATGTCTCTCTCCCTCTCTGTCCTTCTCCCTCACTGTTGTATACCTAAGTACTCCTCAATAAATTAGCTTACTTCACAAATTATATCATTGAAGTTTGTCGGAACCCAGGGCATCTCTCTGGCTGCCCTGGGAGCTCA
>VZSR01003049.1:74305-96072 GCA_013398615.1 Brachypodius melanocephalos
CAGTCCTTGCTGAGGACAGAGTGAACTGTGAGATAAGAGAAAAGAATAAATAACATGATAAACCTTGAGAAAACAGAAGCTTGAAGCCTCTGTCTCTTTCTTGTGTCTGCCCCGAAGTATCCAGGAGGGCAAAAGACTCTAAACCACCTGAATGTCGGAAAATCTGACAGAAGTTATCAGTCTTGATCATTCGCATCCTCTTTACCTTTTTCCTTAACTGCATTTAATTACATGTATTACATTTATCATAAGCCAACTTCCAGTACCTAAATTGGACCCCATGAAGGGCTTGCAGTGATACCACAAGGAGTAATGGCTTTGAACTGAAAGGGGGAAGGTTTGGATTAGCTATGAGGAGGAGTTTCCTTACTATGAGGGTGGTGAGACTGTGGAACACGTTGCCCAGGGAAGCTGTGGATGCCTGGTTCCTGGAAGTATTGAAGGCCAGGGTGGATGGGACTCTGAGCAAAATGGTCTAGTGGAAGGTGTCCCTGCCTATGGCAGTGGGGTAGGAACTAGAGGATCTTTAAAGTAATTTAAAGCTCAGACGATTCTGTGACTCGATGGATTTCACAGCCAAAGTGGAATCTTCATTATCTGAAGGGTAAAACATAATGAAATATATTTTGAAATACATGACTGACAATAACTTCAAGCTAGTGGAAGGAAAGAAAAAAGAGAAAATAATTATCAAATGGTTAAAGGTTAAAAGAGTACTTTAAAAAAAGAGTACCCCTACTTCAAATTACAAGAAGCTAAATGGCAGGGAAAATGAGTCTCAATACCTGGATGACATCCCACAGTTATGATATAACAATTGTGTTGTGACCTGAGTTGTTTGTTTGGAATGTTTAGACTTAAGGATCTCCTTTCTCCTCAGGATTTTTGAAAGTACAGAATATATATTTAGATTATTTTCTCTTATATCCAAATGATGTTATAACATGTCTTTGCATTCCTTAATTTATTGTGACATCTCTTTTTCTAAAATTGTATCACCAAACTTGACCTGACTATACAGTTGTGAATTTCAGGGACTTGGATGTCAGACAAAAAGTAATCAAAATGGAACTGGAAAAACAAAGTGATTTTTTTCCCCATGACATTTGACATAATTAAACCAAAAAATGGCCAAAATTTATTAGTGCCTAGAAATGAGATCTCTAAGTAAAGAGATGCAGCACTTTGACAGCCAAACTTTCATGATTGAATTTGACATATTCATGTTTAACAAGTGCAATAAATCATTCATTCTTCTGATATCATCTGATTTTATTTTACAAACACTTACACACTGGGAAATTTTTGCTTATTCTTACAAAGCAGATAGAATCCAACTGTGTAGGGTTTGGATGTCTATGGTGTCAGAATGTTGTTCTAGAATTAATTTTAAAATTATTTTCGTATTTAAATAGATTTTTCTGTCACTATTTTACAGAATAGTCACATTGTTATGTTACTATTATATTACCAATGGAGACAATAGAAAATGTTACTTTGCAAATTTGCCTGCCCATCTTGAGGGTAATGTACCTCGTTTACATATCCCCTATATCATATATTAAATATTTATAATAAAAATAATAAAATAATAACAATTAATATATATTCAAAATGATAAAATGCAATTATTAGTTAGGTATAATAAAATTTAACTTTTCCTATTGCTGGAAAGAACTCTTATAGAAAAATTACCTCTTTTCAAAAATGTCCAGCTATGATTCAAGTTTAGATTTTATGTGGATTCTGCTTTGCTCTTTGTGTATTTAGTTAAATGAATTTTCTGTTTTCTGTATAACATCATTACTTCTTGCAAGTTTTGCAGAAAGGGGGTAATTTCCTTAGCAGAATTTTCTCTCAAATCCAGAAATTACATCTTTCAGTCTCCTAAGAAAAAAAAAAAAAAAAAAAAAATCACGTTTGGGATTTTTTTTTTGTAAATGCTATAACAAAATGTGTTGCTGCGAATTTGCATTTCTCTCAAAATCAGGAATTTAAAACAGAAAAGTACTTAAAATTTGAATATAATGCTCATATCATCTTCTTTCTGCTAATATGTATTTATTCCAAAAGGAATAAAAAAAATCTCAATTTTTTTCTATGTGCATTGTAGAAGAATTCCAAACAATACATTTTATTCCTTTAAAATATAGGTACTGCAGTAAAAGTTTTTATCCTAAGTGTCCCTGTGTTTTCAGAATAGAAGTGATGAATAATGCATTATTCTTCATGTGGCAATGTTAGTAGGCTTCAGAAAATATGTAACCATTTTATTACTATTCATTTATGCATACAGTTAATCATAAACTACAAAGGATTGTTAGTTTCGAACCCTTAAGAAAAATTTATGAGGTCAATTTTTAAAGAATTATTCCTCTGGGCTGTAATTAGTATTTTGTAGCATATGCAACCTGATGTTATCGTAGGAGGCAATTTGAACATCTGTGTGTACTATTTAAAAGGTTTAATCCCAAAGAACCTTCTTGCTTTGTGATGTTAGGATGCACATTAGACAAAAAATGGATAGAGCAGAAGGACTCATTGCTATTGCATTGGAGTACTGAGAAATATACAACAGCTTTGATTTTGCTTTGCTTCTTAACACACTAGAGCATATAGGACCACAGGAAAATGCTTTACATTGAAGCCTCATCTACTTCAGAAGTCAATTTAGCTGTTTGATAGATTTTTTTCACAGCCAGAGAAGGTTATAATACAGATTTCTTATATAGGTAAATATACCTATGCAAAAATACACGTACACACCTAACATTCAGGATTAAATATATTGTATATTGAAGGTGTAGACCACTGGAAATAGATTTATATTCATCTAATAAATTCTTAGGAATTAAAGAAGATCAAAAATAAGGCTGGTATATTTCAGAAATTATTTATTTGAATAGACCAGGCAAAAATGTTAATAATTTTTCATTTACTGATAAATATTAATTTTAAGAGTATAAAAAACCCCACAATCTATTCTGACAGAGTTATTAGGGAAGTCCAGCAGTATGAACATTGTTCTGAACTAGAGTCAGTCTTTGATAATATCTCACCTGTTGAAGTACAGATCCTCACAATACATAGTATTGGTGAAAAATGAGTCCGTCTTCAAGGCATCTCTTCTGTCACTCCACAGCAGGAAATTTTATATAGCAAAACAGGAGTCAAATATTTGATCCTTGGTGATAGTATCCTGGGATTCAATAATTATTACCCTGCAGAAAAGCACTGTAATCACAGTTCCTAGTCCTGCAATATCCTGGGTTCTCACACTTTTCACAAACTTAATTTTTATTTAAATTACTTCTTTAGTTATATAATTATTTATATTAAGTAATCAGTTATTTGATTTGTTTAATTTGTATCACTAAGAGTTGTTGGTTTTTTTTCCCCCACCATGAAAACGTTAAGAGTTGCAGTATATAAATGGTAAAATACTCACCAGATTTCATTTATAAGTATTTCAGTAGAATTCATCTCCAGAAGTCCTGGAATCCTTAGCCAGCAGCATGTCCATCCCAGAGCTGGCTGGCATTGGCTGTGCTCGACATAGGGGTAGCTGTTAGCTTCTGTTAGCTTCTACTCCACCTCTTTTGGCCCCCACTACCAAAACCAGGCCATAAAAACCCAATACAATATTAATAAAGACAGTAGGTATTAAAGAAAGTAAAGGGACTGTCAGGTGTTTCATAAACTTGATTTAAAAAAAAAAAATTGTCACAGCTTTCAAAAAAGATACTTAGGATATTTACCTAAAAAATGGGTGCAATTTGAAAATGTCTTACGGAAACTTTAATATACGTCTAATATCTAATATTCTGTAGGATCTAACAATTGCAAATTGGTAATACAACAGACTAAATTGTCCACTTAATGAATCCTTCTAAAGAAAAGGCAACCTGTTTTCAACTTTCCCATGAAATTAGTTTAAAAATAAGAAAATCATAGATCAGTGTTATGAGAAAAACTGAATTTTTTCTTTTCTGAGAACAGACAATTCTTTCTATAGCCTAAAAAGAAGTTGTGTCTCTGAGTACCACTGAAAAGAGCCTGGATCCATGAAATAGCAAAAAGCTTTGGGAAAATTGTGGAATTCAAAACTCTTCCTTTTCTAGAATCCATCCTTCAATATCCTCACTCTTCACACATGCTTACAAATACTGTCAGCAGGTGATAAAATTCTTGGCTGCAGCTGGGACCTTTTAAAATCAAGTATTTAATGTGACTAACATATTTTGAAAAGCTGTTTATTCAAGTACATCTTTTCCCTTCCTCCTCTTTTACTCCTCCCTGCCACAAATTAAGAAAACACATTGCTTTCAAAATTCCCAAATATCCAGAGAAGCATTATTGGCACTGTCGTGATGGATGTGTGTATATAAGGACAGGCCTCTGCATATATGTGTAGAAGGAGACATTTGTGTGTGTGTCAAATAAAGATATCTTAAAAGACTGATCAAATATTTAACACTTCAAAGACCAGCTGCACATGTGAGCACTGTTGGAATGTGCTGATTACAAAGTGGTGTGTGATGAAAGCAAACAGAAAGGTGCTGCTTGCACACTGACTCATATTTGCTAGGCTAGGCTGCAGAGAAGAGTTTTATGGACTAAGTCATTCTAAAGAGCCAATGCTTTGTCCTTCGATAAAAGCTGCTCATCTCTGTGGAAAAGAGCTGTGCATTTCAGTTACAAGTGCTGTTTTAGTTTTATATGTTTGCTCTCTTCTTCACTGAGGAAAGAATTCACTTTGGGACGAACTGATTACCTATAAGAACACATAAATGAAGGGCAAAAGTCCAGGTTTATAAATAAAGAATTTGGGACACACATTTTCCAGAGTATTCATTACTAGCTGCAGAGAGATTTTACATTGCCAGTCCTAAAACCTATTCACATCTTGAGCGGAAACTACAAAGTTATATGATGAAATTTCAGGTATTTTTTGTTTAGTTGTAGGATATCAGGACAAGCATATCCTCCCTGCAAAGCTAGAAATGAGTTCTACTTATTTTATTTGCTTCCTATCAAATATAAGATTGCATTTGATTCAATCCTGGATTTTTATCCAGTGGAATCCCAGTGGAGCACCGCTGTTATCTGACATGATTGCCCATAATATCTCTATTATACCTGTTATATCTTATCATGTCAAAGACTTCTAGGAGAGTCTTTAATTTGTGAATCATTGACAAAATAGTCCATAACAGCACCTTGAAGTGTTGAGCTGTTACAGAAGAAGTGGTCTTTATCCTTAGACGACAAGACAGAATAATAAAGGTCAAAACCTTTTACAGAGGAATAAAAGTTGTTCTTCTTTTTGCCATTAGATGAGAGACTCCAAATGAAAAATTAAAATTGAAACAGGAGTGGGACTTCATAAGAAGGAATTACCAGGACAATTTAGAAAAGAAAACAAGACAGAGGCAATAATTATTTTAGAAAGCTGTGTCGAACATCTATTACATTGTATTACCTTCAGCAATGTCCAATAACTGTAGAATTAATTTACCTGCTTTATAAATATAATCAAAGGACATACCTACGAGAGTGAAATGTTAGAATGAGAGGAAATGCAGGACTTCCCGAACCACCAAAACACCCTAACCACTAGTCTGAATATCTCATTGTTAACTCTTGCAACACTGAGAATAAATACAGTGAATGGCCACAAATTATGCTATTCAGTAACAATATTACCTATTATATTTGGTTGATTTAAAAATTTCTCATTAGGTTTCATTGTCTTCTTTTTCTTTTGTAACAGTTTGTGAGTTTTGTTACTTTAAAAAAAATTAAATCATAGAAAAGTCACTTTCTACCTGTATTGACTATGTTTTATTGAGTTCAATCCTTCATTTCCAAGTATAGAAAGAAAATAATTTTTTAAAAAAGCATTTAACATTTCTAATGCACCAAAACATCTTTTCTGATATAAATCACATATTCATTGACAATGATGAAATATCAAAAGCCATGGAAGTATGACAGGGTTCAAGTGAGCTTAAATTGGAAGTTTTGTTGAGGTTTGCTGCAAGACCCTAAAGCAAACCTCTAATAAATCAGCAGGATAAGAGCTGAAAGTACTTTCTAGAAAGGCAGAACAGAAAGTAAGTAATAAGCTTAAAACAATGAAAGTAAATTACCTATTCCCATGCAAAGAAACTATCCAATATGTTTTATGCAAAAGCCCAGAAAAGCCATCTATAGTTACTTTTAAAGGTTATAGATACATTGGTATTTTGTCCTTAAATACTTCCCTTCAAATATGTGAGCTAATACAAAGAAGTAGAAATTAGTAACTTGACTGAATATAATTAAGTCCCTTCAATTTTATAATGGCCACAGAAGACTCCAAAACCTCTCTGGAAACATGTGCTAGTGCTCATTAACTCTCATGGTAAAAAAACGTCTCTTGATGTTCAAATGGAACCTCCTGTGTTTCAGTTTGAGCCCATGGCTTCTTGTCTTGTCACTGGGCACCACTGAGAAGAGCCTAGATCCATCTTCTTTACTTCCTTCCATTGGGGACTTGGATCTGTTGATGTGATCCCCCCTGAGCCTTCTCTCCTCCAGGCTAAATGGTCCCAGCTCCCACAGCCACTCCTCGTTCGATAGATGCTCCAGGCCCTTCATCATCTTAGTGGCCTTTTGCTGGACTCCAGTGTGGCCGTGTGACCCTTGCTGTGGGGAGATCAGAACTGAGCACAGCACTCCAGCTGCTCACTAATGCTGACTAGAGGGGAAGGATTATCTCGCTTGACCTGCTGGCAGCACTCTTCTTAATGCATCCCCGTGTACCATTTGACACCTTTGCAACAAGGACACACTGCTAGCCTGTTTTTAACTTTGTGCTCTCTAGAATCTCCCTATCCTTTCCAGCTGGTCTGTGCCCAGCATGTATTGGTGCATTGTGTTTTTCCTCCACAAGAGCAGGACTTATCTTCCCATGCACAATAACTTCATGTGGTTCCTGCCAGCCCATTTCTCCAACCTGCCTCTGGATGGTAGCATGACCCTCCAGTATATCAACCACTTATCACAGCTTTTTGTCTTCAGAAAACTTGATCAGGGTACACTCTGCATCATTGTCCAGACCATTAATGATGGCATTTTGAATGGGATTGGACCCAGTGTTTAACTCTGGTATGCTGACAGTTTCTGGCCTCCAACTAGACTTTATATCACTGATCCTCACCCTCTGGATGTGACCATTCAGCCAGTCTTTAATATACCTCACTTCTTTGCTCACACATCCTTTATCAGTTTCTCTATGAAAATATTGTGAAACACAGTGCTGAAAGCTTTATCAAGGTAAACAATATTCTTTGCTCTCCCTCATCTAACAAGCCATTTTTTTCGTGGTGTGCTACCAGGTTGGTCAAGCATGATTCTTTTTGTGTGCATGCTGACTATCATCTTTTTCTCCTTCACCAGCAAGGAATTGTTTTCCAGGATTAGCTACTACATCACTTTCACAGGGACTGAGGTGAGGCTGATTGATCTGTTTCCCATGGGTCTTTCTCCTTGCCCTTCTTAAAGATATAAAAGATAAGGATTTTGTATTCCTCCAGGTTGTGGTTAACCTTGGGTGGCCACCAGGTGTCTACTAAGCCAGTCTAACACTCTCCCTTCTCAGCTGGACAGGGAAGGGAGAGTACAATGAAAGGCTCCTGTATCAAGATAAGGATTGGGAGAGATCACTCACCAATTACTGTAATGGGCAAAACAGGCTTAACTTGAGGGATATTAATTTAATTTATTTCCATTTGAAAGTCAGACTAGGATAATGAGAAAAAGGACAAATTTTAAAATATCTTGGGTTCAGCTACACTCCCGGCTTCTCTGCCTCTACGTCTGGGTGGGACAGGGGGATGAGGAATGGGGACTGTGGTCGGTTCATCTTTGTCTCTGCTGCTCCTTCCTCTTCACACTCTATCCTTGCTGTCTGGCATTGGCTCTTTTGGACTCAGAGGAAGCTTCTGGCACCTTCACACAGAAGCCTCCTCTGTAGCTCTCCCACCCTCCACTAAAAAGGCCTTGGACACAGACCTGATATACCCAGTTCTCAGGCATGTCTCACAATTGAAAGATCTTTCAAAAGTGGCCAAGCACAGTCTCAGAATACCTCAGCTGACTCCCTGTCAAGCACAGTTAATCCTACTACTACCTACTGTGTTTTGCTGAAGGCTGACTGGATTGATGCCTTCGAACATAAGCCTTTCCAGTTCAAGTTCTTGTGTTCTGTACTGCTTTTTCTCCTTCTGACTTAATGGGTGATATGAAGGATTCACTTTTTTAAGAGACTGATCTATATTTTAGTCCCTCTGTTGCAGATGTATTGCTGTATCAGCAACAGAAAGTTGTCTAGGGAAATATGTAGAAATAAAAGGCAAATGGAACTTGAGAGAAAGGGAAAGGGAGGCTGAAAACAAATTAGTACAAAAGTGATAGCTATTGACTTGATAATGTAAGTCCCTTGCTGAAACAAGTCTAATACCTCTGTGACTGTGAGGTATTCTTAACTTTAGACAACATAGTAACCATTATACAGTATACTAGTTGAAGCAGAAATTACTTGATCTTTGAGGCATGTTCCTGGAAAATTTTGAATTAGGTCTTCTGTAAGGTGAAAAACCACGCAAAATATTGTCATTTAATGCAGTTAATTAGCTGTGATCATCTCTGAATCACTAGGCAAATTAATTCAGTCTGCTTAGAATGATCTTTGGGCATCCAAATCTGTAAAAATGAAAAAAGACAACTCCACAAAAAGACACCACCCCCCTCCAAAAAAAAAGAAAAAAACAAACCAAGAAACAAAAAACCAACAAACAACAAAATACCCAAAGCACTAAAACCAAACCATCCAATCAAGCAACCAACCAAATCTGTGAGAAAACCCACAAAGTTAATTTCTATAGTCTGATGAACATTTTATCATGGTTCCTAAACACATAAATATTATTAATGCTGAAATATTGAGCAGAAGAAGACAGCCAAACCGCAAATCAACTATAATTCTACTCTACATGAAAAATACCTGTAACATTTAAGTTTCTGATACTAACAGGTACATCTCGACTTGTACCTCTACCATTGAGAAGGAGAGGAAAAAACCTGTAATTTTACTTACCTAAATTTTTCGTAAACAGCTTGAGGGCTTTCCATACATGGCCAACTGCAACAGCTTGTAGACCTTCTGCAAGAAATAAAATAAACCAACCTGGGTGCTGTAAAGGAAGACATTTTTTAGGGCTTTTTGGGTTTTTTTTTAGCTATTTTCCTCTATTTCTGCTTTATTTATAAGGTTTAGATAAGTAAATTACTTGTCTGGAGTGTTATTCTTGGAGCACACTGATTCTCTGTGGGGAAGAAGCCTACCAAAGCATTTTGTTTCTGCAGAAAACAATTGAGATTTAACTCAAGGGATGGGATCTGCAATGTTAAAAAGCTATGCTTTCTAAAAGAAGAATCAATCTAATTTGAGAATAGTGACAAACAAGCTGAAAGAAGTTAAGTGCTGTGGAAATTACCTGGCCTAACACTGACTTGGAATAAATAGGTATACCCAGAGCAGCTGTGGTTTTGTAAGCGGTGGTAAGCTTCCTTCTTTGAGTGATAAAAATCAAAGGGGAAATAAAAAATAATAGAAAAAACACTCCAAAACAGCTCAAAATTATATTCCTTGGTGAACTGTTCCGTGGTACATCACAGATGTTTTACTGAGTTGACCCTGGCTGGATGCCAGGCACTCTCTCTCACTCCCATCCCCAGCTGGACAGGGAAGTAAAAATATAATAAATGGTTCATGGATTGAGATAAGGAGCAGGAGACATCACTCATCAAATGCTATCATGGGCAAAGCAAGCTCAAATTATGAGATATTAATTGAATTTATTACTAACGAAAACAAAGCAGGATAATGAGAAGTAAAATAAGGACTTTTCCCTCACCTTTCCCTCACCCCTTCTTCCTTCACAGCTTTACCTCCTCTCCCTCCCAGTGGCATAGGGAGACAGGTAATGGGGGTTATGGTCAATTCATCACATTTCTATCACTCCTCAGGGAGAGGAGTCCTTCCCCTGCTCGAGCCTGGGGTGCCTCTCATGGGAGATAGTTCTCCATGAACTTCTCCAGCATGAGTCCATTCCATGGGAAACAATTCTCCACAAACTGCTGCAATGTGGGACAATTTTTAACAGGTGCAGTCCTTCAAGGGCAGGTTGTTCCCGTGTGGGTCCCCCACAGCATCACAAGTCCTAGCAGCAAACCTGATCCAGTGTGGGCTCCTCTCTCCATGGGTCTGCAGGTCCCTGCCAGGACTTCGCTCTAGCACAGGTCTCCCGTGGGTTCACAGCCTCCTCTAAGGCATCCACCTGCTCTGGCATGGCTCTCATCTGCAAGCTGGATCTCTGCATCCCTGTGTTCCTCCACGGTCTGCAGGGACACAGCTGCCTCACCATGGTCTGCACCATGGGCTGCAGGGGAATCTCAGCTTTATCACCTGGAGCACCTCCAGCCCCTCCTGCTCCACTGACCTTGGTGTTTGCAGAGCTGTCTCTCCCCAACCCTGCTCTTCACCCTGCTCTTCTCTGGGTGCAATTACATTTGCACAACAACTTTCTTTTTTCCTCCTTAACCATGTTATCACGTAGTCATTACCATCATTTTTATTTGGCTCAGCCTTGGCCAAGCAGCATGTCTAACTTGGAGCCAGCCAGCACTGGCTCTGCCAGACATGGGGGAAGCTTCTCAAAGCAGCCACACCTGTAGCCCCTCCACTGCCAAAAAGTGGTCATGCAGACCCAATATAAAGGATGCTGCATTCACAAGATCACAGAATCACCAAATAAGCTGAGTTAGAAGGGGCCCACAGGGATCATCAAGTCCAACTCCTGGCCCTGCACAACACCATCCCCAAAAGTTACAGCATGTGCCTGAGAGAATTGTCCAAACCCTTCTTGAACTCTGTCAGGCTTGGTGATGTGACCTGGGAACCTGTTCCAGTGCCCAACCACTCTCTTGTAAATATTTTCCTGTAAAATCTTAGTTGTTGCCTCTTTACATCCTCAGCTACTATAAGTTCATTACTATTAGTGAGACAACAGTTAATTCTTTTTAGATGGGTAAGGAGGTGGAAATATGTCACTTTTCACGGGAAAGTCAACTTTTTAAAATCTAAATATTACATTTCAATTGCTTAAGCAAGCAATTTAATTTTATTAATTTCTTTCAAAATTTATATGTATACCCTCAGCTGCCAAAATGCCCCAGGAAATCATTGTTTGTAAGCAAGGTACCCATCTAATGCTTAATATCTGATTGAAATAAAACACTTCAATCAAATCCAAGCATTTAGAGTCTGAGAATCAGTGTTAGTAATCTAATCAAATAAATTCCAGGAACTAAGCCTACAGACTTTCCTGTAAAATTTCAATCTTAAATGAGAATCTTGACCATCTTTAGGGAAGAGATATGAATGAGGTGTGAAAGATATTTTTTGGAAACTTTCTGACTGAAAAATACACCATCATTAAAAAGGGTTAGTGGAATTTCACACCAAGATATTCAATCTTTTATCAACTAGCCTCACTTTTTTTTTTTTTTTTTCTGAAAAGGAATCACATTAAAATCAATGCTCAAGGATTAGTTTTCCACCATATACTTACATCCCCTTTTGAATGGTAGCAATTATCATCTTCTCTCCTTCTCGCTTCTTTTCATACTACAAAGATTGACTCCATAAGGAGGAAATTTCATCTATTTTACTCACTGGGATCTAAATGTAAAGAAAATATTTCTCTTGCCATGGTTATCCACTTTTCTGGATTTTGCTGAAAAATATTTAATGTAGGAAAGAGCAACAGAAATTATAGATGAAATTAAATAAATCAGCCCCTCTTCCTTTAGGTAAAATCTAGTTTAAAGATATTCAAATTTTTTAGCATTTTTAAAGTAGTTTCAGTAAATATTCAGTTGTTTGAAATGCAACTTATATATGTGAAATCAACACTAAAAATAATAATGGTACCTGAAAATACCCTTTAAAGTATAAACTCCCATAGAATTCCAGTGTAAACATAAAGCACTGTACATCCTCATTAGCTGAAGGTCATTAGCTTAATACTTGTGTTTCACAATGTTATTTAAATCTCAGCTTTCAGTTTGTATTCAGGGTACTTGATTAGTAGAATTCACTGGAAATCCAAAGAGTTAGGCTTGCAAGATTGCATTTTGGGATTCTATTTAAACCTAAAGGATGGTAATTTAATCTGCTTCGAATGGGAAAATATTTGTAAAAATATATAATGGATATTTTTTTAATAGCTGAAGTTTCCCTCTTTTGTATCTTGGTTGATGAAAAATCAGTCAGATTGCCACAATATGTTAGCAGTCACACACACCATGTTTTTTTTTCTTAGGTGCACTGTGTCTTTATTTATACAGAGCAGTCGTACAGCACAGAGTCACTGTTGTTCCAGGTTTTCTCAAAAACTCTGAAGGCAATGGTGCACAATCCTTGTTATAACAGATGGTCTTTAGCTGTGGCTTCACACTTTGTGGAGCTGGTACCACAGTGGAGGGTTTGCCCTGAGCATGTCCTTACAAGACTTCAATGGCCTACCTGTCAGCCGTTCACCAGGCATTCAGTGGGCATAAAGAAAAGGCTTAAGGCACTCGTGTTGTTCATCATATGTGCCAGATGTCCAGAGCAACGGAGCTGAGCCTGCAAGAACATTGCTGTAATACTGAGCACTTGATACTGATGCAAGATAGCAGCACTCTAGACTGACATATTGTTCAAAGACTAAAGTTATTAAGCATCTCAAATCTCACTTTTTTCTTTTTAATAACAAATTTAATTTAGCATTTTAAAATGCTGATACATTTAAATATACCCATACTGACATATTTTAAGATGAAGATATTATTTACAGTAATGTTGGATATTCCACACACATGTTATTTCAAATATCCATTTCTAACAATAGTAAAAGATGGTTAACATTGTACTTTTGACACAGGGAATACAAGATTACATTGAAAAATATATTGAACCTAATTTTTTATTCCCGTCTACATTGCCACATTTAAAGGCATATGTTAGCAATGTTTCATTTTTCTCTGAATGACTCAGATTAAAACCTTTAGGTTTTTAAATTTCAGTTCAAAAGTGAAATTAGAATTCAGATTTTCTCATACTTCTACTCCAGTTGTTAAGCAGTTTTGTGAGCAATTAACATGTGCAGGAATATGTTAATACACTGTATTATCCTACTGCTTAATTATCTATTTCTGATGGATTTGGGTACCTTGAAGGTTTAAAATCCCAGTATAGTTGGGAGGTAGTTCCCATTCTAATGATTGATTTAATGAATCTGTGAAATTATTTCTGACTGTGGATATGTGTGCTGCATCAGGGAGTTGAGCAGAATGTAGGAGTTTTTTCAGATCACAGTAAGAAAAACCTGGCTGTAAATAGTGAAGTAGAATTGGAAGCTGGGAGGAAAATATAGATAGTGAGTAAATCACATGCCATCAATCGCTGAGAGGCCCATTGTCTCCCAGCATCCGACAGAATCCAACTGAATTCCCATGATACACTCTACATAGCCCATCCATGGAAAGGTCCTTTGTTTCTCCTGTGCTGTGATCTTGTGTAACAAACCAAACAATGTGTCTTCTGCTGACAGATAGGAATGCTCTCTCTTTCATGCTATCCACTAGAGTGCAGTGCAGTCCATCCGCTATGGGGTTGTTGCCTAGAAACCAAAGGTAAAAACCTTACAACACAATTAAAGTGGTAGGATAAAAAAGCAATTCTTTAATGAAACCTTTCAGATGCCACAAAATATGTCATTGTGCATGGCCAAAATCAGATTAATACATTTTTATAAGGTTAATCATTATTATATCTAGCAGATACATCCAAAAGGAGATTCAGTTGCCCCCTTGGAATAGTTCCAGAGGCTTCTTTGTCTTATTTCTTGTTATGTCCTCTCAGATTCAGGTTGCAAAACAAAATGTCCTTACTAGATGTTCTCTTCTTGAAAATAAGACTAAACAGAATTTCAGAAATGTGTTAGTAAGGAATTAGCTAAACTATGAAAAAGAGTAGGAAAAGTACTGGCTGTTATATTACTATATATTAAGAATCTATAAAGCTACAAATATGAAAAGGCTTTAAATCTTTAGGCAGCAGGGTATTCCAGCATGTTCCAGAGGTGCATAGATGGACATAAATATCAGTTACTCATGCTAACATATGAGCTTCTCAATATCAGATTAGGTTGTAGAAAAAATTTCATCACCAGAGGTTTATAAAGCATTGGAACAGATTGATTGGGAAGTGGTTGAGTTACCATCCCTGCAGATATTTAAAAGGTGTATAGACATGACTGTAGGGACATGGTTTAGTGGTGGACTCGGCAATGTTAGGTTACTGCTTGGACTCAGTGATCTTAAAGGCCTTTTCCAATGTAAGTTGTTCTGTGATTAAATACTCCCTCTCAGTTCCTGCATAAATGCTCACCAGCTTATCGAATTTGCTTTTGTTTGCTTTTAAAGCTCCTCTTTGATATTTGGATCTGGTAATATGGCTACAGAAAAAACCCAAACATCTCAAGGTATATTTGTCTATAAAGAATAAAACATACATACAACACAAATTTTTCTATGCTTGCAAACAACTAGAGGAAACAATATTATTAAATGATTAGACATTAATATTACAAACAAAATTTTGTTTCTATAATTTTACATTAGTTTTTAAACCAGTCTAAATAATTACAATATTAAAGGTAGTCGGGAACAAATAAAACATTACAATTAAGAAATGCTAATTCAAATTTGACTGTAATTAGATATCCCTCACTTTAAGCAAAGATTTTTTTAGAAAAAGAAACAAGTAACAAGGACTAAAAAAATAATTTTAATTTTTCATGGTCACTGCAGTTTAATTTCTCAACAATGTCAGTATTTGAAAAAAGTAAGTTATAAGACTGAAAGTATGAAATCATTTTTCCTCAGCCTGTGAAACTGGAAATAAGAAAAATATTTAAGAACATTTCAATAAAATTTAATCATTGAATAGTCAGAGATGACACATAAAAGGGCAATAAGTACATTAAAATAATATTAAAATACATGATATTTAAAGGAATTTGCATGTTTTAAAAAGACTTCTTTTATACAAATAACTGAAGGTGGTTAATATTCATTAACTTAAGCAAACTTTAAAATAATAGCTGAGAAATCTAAGTGGTTTGGGAGGTTTTTAACATACTTAATTTTTTACCTTCTTTTAGGATGCAAATAAATGAAGACATTGACTTGTACTATCAAATGTGATTTGAAACTCTCATTTCTCCACCAAAGAACAAGTCTATAATTTAAACATTATACTGGAGAAAAGAATCTGACTAATTTATTCATCAGAAAGAACTGTGACCACATCTACTTAAAAAGAGACAGTATCTTCTGAAATTTCCTTTGGAACAGGTCTAGCAGTTATTTCATCTTTAGAGAGCACTGTTCCTAGGCTTTGGTCTTGCAAGACGATGGGGGGCTAGTTACATGAAACAAACTGGATCATCTTCAAATAATTTTTATAGTTCTTTTCCAAACTTAACCTTAAAAAGTGATGTGATTTTACAAAGAAGAGTGGAAAATTGTGTGTCACACTTCCTTAAAACAGCTGAAGGCTCACTGCCAGCAAGAACTGTGATCAGAAACGTTTGACAGTCTCCATGGTTAGGGAGCATTTGCTAAATTGTGTTTCCTTCCTTTAGTGTTGTATTTCAGTATTCATAAAGTGACAATGCAGAAGTGGCTTTGGGGGAGAAAGAAAAAAAAAAGATGGAAAAAAGACAGTAAGTTTTAATGACACAAAATGTAAGAGAGCTTCCATATTTCTTTGTGCAAGAAACAAGCATTTAAACTTATATACATTTTGTCTTCTTGCTATAATCAACACTGTGCTGAAAAACTGTTAGTACATTAATTAATAAGTCAGCTGATCAACTTGTAACATTAAAAATATGTCATCATAAACAATTCTATTTATAGACAAAACATTAATCCAAACCCATTTTTAAAATAAGATTTATTTTCACATGGGTTTAGCACAAGAACCATAACGCTATACATTCTGAATGCTGTACACAAGAAACAAGGTAAAATAACAAGACTAATTTTTAATGAAAATTGTTAAAGGTAGATCTAGGTTTTGGTGGTTTAAAACTATTATACTTATTTATTTCCATAACTTATTTTTTTTCTTCTGTGTTATATTTGTTCTATTTGTTTTCACCCCCAGTCTTATGGAGAGGGCTGCCTTTTGCTCTCCCCCACCTAGTTTCCAGACTTTTGAGGAGGTATTCTATTCTATGAAGGTGTATGGTGTTTAAAATGCCCAATGAGTGGGAGAAAAGTGTCTGGATTGTTTGGACTAGATTTGGGGAGGGTTTCCAATTCATGATTGAAACACAAAGCATCCAGTACACATGACATTGGGCAGCCTGTGCCTACGCAATAAGGCATGTGAAGTCAAGTCAGCGTCTGAAGAATGGGGTTTTTCCATTTAAGGTAGCTCTGAGAGTTATTTTGCTGGCAGAAAAAAGCTTGATCTAGACTTTTAAAGCAAAAACTGTGTCTGCATATAAAGCTGGTAGTAAGTCTGCAATTACACCATCTCTCAGTAGGGCTTGTTATTGTGAGCTTCAAGTTGCACTGACCGGTTACGTTGTGCTGAAGCACCCTGAAGAACCAAGGTAGCAAACTCCTGTCCATTTAGAATTCATAGCATAGAATCCTCTCCTGAGGATGTCTACAAAGTAATTGTTAGAATATATCAGGTTGTTTTGATCAATTTGCCTTCAGATATTTTTTAAAAGGAAAGAGCTGACTACCTTTTTGTCAGATGGCAGCGTGTCCTTATGTGAAAAATTTCTTGCTTTTTATAGCACTATTTTATTGTTAAACAGAGAGAGAAGAAAAATAGTTTTAGATATGGTAAAAGAGAGCTACATCAATGAGTAAAAAGATAACAAAAACTTAAAGAAAAACAATGAAATTAAAGCAGATGCTGGAAAAAGGGAACAACTTTTGTTATATTTGAAATGATAGCCTAAAATAGATCCTGATAATTGTTTTTCATATTAAATTGAAGTGCTTGAGATATGCTAACATTTGTCTCAAACAATTGTAGCTAACTGGAAAGCATTAATATCTCAATATTGCAGCAAAGCAAACAAAATAAGGAAGATTTTCAATGCCTGACAAAACCATACATATAGGTTTTTCCACACATTTTTCAACTATCCCCAAATTGCAGGTTTTGGAAAATAAATTGGATATGTTTGCACAACCCTTAAAATAGGCTCATTTAACTTATGTATTGAATAACACCTGTTATCCCTAGAACACTCTTGGTATAAAATTTGTGGGGATTTTATGGTTCTCTTTGGCTTACTGGTTTATACAAGGCTAAATGGTAGCTATAATACTTTATGTAGAGATGTAAGGTTTTAGTCTTATTCTTTGTGAATTGGTATAAAATGCAGGGTTATTTGATATCTAGAGCCTAGAAGAATATCTTTGTATTTTTTTGTTTCTTGCAACTGTACTTCTAAATGGTTTTATATTGTGCTTTTCTCATAGTATAACATCAGAAAGGAATTATTCTCTCTTTGTTTCATCTCATAAAATATAAAACAGTTTATGAATTTTGTTGGAATACTAAGAAGATATACAGGTATTGGTTATAACTCTCATCAAAAGCATGTTCTTAACTCATCATCACAAATTTTAAAACAAAAACCACAGTTTTTAAAGGGCATAGATATTTTATTTGAGAAATAGACAATTTGGATATGGAAATGGTAGTTTACCTGTTCTCTTCTTTGGAGGTCATGGTGCTTTTTAACCCAAGTCACTTGTGTTGATGATATTTGACAAGACATTCTCCTTGAACCTTGGAGAAAACTGCCTGGGAAGAAAGCAGTAAGTTTCAGATTATTTTGATTCTATATTCTTTGGGTGTATCAGGATGTATTGGCTTTATATAGAAGTATTTTATTTCTGTCTTATTAAGCCCCATCATTTATACCAAAGGCGAAAGAAATAAAAGGCTCTCAAAGATTAAAGCTGGTGCACAAATATCAATCAATGTTATTGTGATGTGATCTTACTTGAATAGCTGAATCTGCATCTAAAAATATAATTTGAAATAGTATCAACTATATGCACAGCTTCCTTAATGTTTAGGAATTGGTAAGATTATAGTTAATACAGTGATATATGTGTTAGCTGCTCCACTGACAATTCTGGAAATACTATTTTTTAAAATTGGAAAATTTCTAACCTATTTTTTAAAAATATTTTTATTAATGTTTGTTTTCTTTAAAAGGTTGCAGCATTGTTGCTAGTTTAAAAATATAATAAAAATCTCTCCAAAGGTCAGCATGTAATTTTTATTCTTATTTTATGCCTAGTGTCTGTGGGTGCATTCACTTAAGGGCCAGTTCCTATTTCTCTTTCTCCAGCTTAACAAGCGTTGGGGTTTTTTTTTCAGAATACATACTTTATTTATAATTATTCACTAAAAATATCAAGTGAACTGTCTATTACATAGGTTTTCTGCATCTAATTCCTTCAAAAGAAAGCAACAGAGGAAGGAAGGATAACTAGAGAGATAAGGGTTTCGGGAGTAACCAGTTTCCTCAAGCAGTTCAGAGAAACATCCAGCATGTCACAGACCTAGTCTTATACAATCTAGGTTCTCTGAGGTCATCTGAGGAATAGCTCTGCTTCCTCTGTGTTGAAAATTCTAAAATAGGACAGCAAGTTAAAAGCAAAACATACTCCTGATTGATTGCACAAGAATTACTAATGAGGCAATTCTTAAAACATTGTTTATAATGAATTTTTGATTTATTAATAAATATTTTATTTCTTAGTATCGTGTTTTCACAGAGCCACCAGCAGCCTGGGTGAGGGGCTTGTCCGTGTCCTGTTGTGGGTCTCTTGAGGCCAGCTGGAGCCACTGGAACCAGCCGTGCCAGGCATGGGACAAGCCCAGCCTCTCCTCACAGAGGCTGACCTGCAGCCCCCACTGCCATGGACACCCAATATATCAGTTCATACTCTCTAAATTAAAACTAGGCTGGTTTTCTATAATTGCTACTGCAGTTTTCTGTGACATTATATAAGATTCTTGGTTCATTAGATAGTGGGCTTTCACATACATCATCTTTAGCTGCTGGTTTAAACAGTCAGTGGTCTGTCTTCTACACACTTCCAAATGTTCACTACCTTTTTTTCCTAATTATATATCAGATTTCTTAGTTCACAGGGAAATATTGTATTCTTCCTAACCCACATAGATATCAAAATTGTGATCTTACAAAAATTGCTAGGTGGCTGCCACCTTTCTGTTAGACCAATAATCTAGAAGGTAGCTGAACTGCAGTGTTGGAGAAAAGACACTTAAAGCCACCATTAATACATGTGAGAAGCTTCCCCATTAGAAAATAGGGCAAAAGTTCAACAGTGTTAGAAATGCTGTAGGATTTTAGGAAACGTAAAGGATCTTCTAAAGTTTATTTCTTTCTTGGCTTCTAACAAGAGTTAGAATACTCTACACGAGTATTAAATCTTCAACCCTTAGGTGTGATGAATACTCACTGCATTATAACCTACTCATTAGCACTCTCCTTTGGTGTGGAAAATGCATGATCCTTTCCTTATTTGTTCATTTATTACCTCATGAAGGTTCCCACAGATGAATAAAATGGAAAGATTAAATGTGTAGTAATCTTGGTGCTCTAACATTCAGCTGGAATGTATTTCCATAGTAGTTGATCCTAGGCTGTGAACCTTGCCGTGCTCATTATATTGCACAGATGAAAATGTTAACTTTTTAGCATTAAAATTGTATTTCTGACTTCTAGCATTCTTATCTCATGTAGGAGGACTTGTGTTTCACCAAACATAATAAATGAGCCTTGTCATAAGGTTGTGTACTCTTAAAACAGACAGGCAAGACAGAACAGAGCTGGGTTAAGGCGCAGACTGAAAGAAGGAGGGTAGCAAAAATTAGATTATTAATCATGGGTGATGATTTTAAAGTGTCAGATTAATGTTTTGTTTTTGTTTGCTTTGCTTTGCTTTGTTTAGTTTTGATTTTGAGGCTTTTTAAGGTACTAATATGCAGTTTATAAATAAATGATATATATAAACTTAAGACCTTAGTCTGAAAAACAAAGCCTGAATTGAATTTATATTGAAATTATTAAGCCAGGTAAACATAAATATTTTTCCCTAATAGTATGAGTTAAATTTTATTGTATTTATTTCTTTTTAATACTCATAGGAAAATGTGAATCATGGCTGGTCTGTTAAACAGATCATGTCTCAGAGTGGGATATCATTCTTTCAGTGTGGGCAATATATCACCTAGTTACAAGAATTATAATACTCATAAAAAGTCATAAAATTAGAATACTGGTAAAGGCTATGATTTTACTGAAAGTCTGTGTTAAAAACAACTGACCTTTGATTCCCAGATCCTGCTGCAATAGGTATCCTGGTACTATTATAGCTTATTTTCAAAGAAAATTAAAATATTTTGTAAATATAAATTAAAGCTGGACATAATGAAAATCTGAAATTCATCCCTAAAATAACCATGCATTTATTTTAATTTATTAGGTTTATACTCTTCCTTAAAACTGATTATCATGAAAATCTTAGCACTTGTTTCCAGCCATATCTGTACACGAGTCTGAGTAATATCCTTTTGTCCATATAAAGATATCCTAGCAGACAGAATGTTCTGTGGTGTTCTTGCATTGTGTTTTGTTCACCCCTGAGTTTAGCCTTGATTGAACACATTCTTGCTGACATGGACCTGGGCTAAGATGCACCACATGCAAACCAAATTTACCCAAGTTGTGGAAGTGATTTGACTTAACCACCAGTTGTTACCTTCCTGTTCTTTCTTTTGACAGGCAGATTTAGAGCTTTTTAAAATACACAAAATGGATACAGCAGTGACCTACACTATGCTGGATCTCCCTGTGATAGCCCAGCAAAACAAAAGTGTTATCATTTCATTGTCAAAATTGTGAGCTCTAAGAGAACTTGAAGGGACAGACTTAAAATAAGCATTTTTTTTCCTACAATTAACAGGTATATCTGGCTCAAATATATACTATACAAATATATACTCATTTCTTCTTCAGGAGTGCTGGCCAGAAGCCAACCAACAGAATACCTCTCTGAGAATTCTTAAAAAGAAATTTCAAAGCACACGGTTAAAATCTTATAATAAAAATGACTATGTAGTCCCAAAATAATAATAATTATTAATGAGTTGTTCTTTCACTGTTCAATAATTTTGTTGGCTGATGATGGCCCCTGTGAGTTAACAGGAAAACTGGCAAATAGATCTTTGATTCAAAAAATGCCATGGAATACCAGAGCTGATCTGGTGATCTGAAGGACTCTACCAAGCAATTTGAAAGCTCTTTGGAGCTCAAGGTTAGCTGCTGCTTTCTTTTTTTTATAGCAAATGAAATAGAATAGAAATACTGATGAAAGTGGTGGAATAGATTTAATGATTTAATTATAAGAGAGTAAACAGGACTTAAACATGTAACTGGTTTTTTAACAGTTAAAAATTATTCTTTGTCACCCCACACAAAATCTTCTTGTGGTCTAACCTCAGCCAATCCCCTACAGCCCCATGCAGCCTT
>VZSR01003049.1:96172-125277 GCA_013398615.1 Brachypodius melanocephalos
TCTTTCTTTCCTTCTTTCTTTCCTTCCTTGCTTCATTTCTTTCTTTCCTTCTTTCCTTGCTTCATTTCTTTCTTTCCTTCTTTCCTTCTTTCCTTCTTTCCCTATTGATCTGCATTAAAATGTATACAGCCTGGAGCATGAAAGCACATTAACTCTGTGTGCTTTCTTAATTCTTATCCTGACTGGAAAGAGAAAAAAATTCTTCTGAGAGGTAAATCTAAAGGGCTTGCCAGGAGAAGATATTGAAATATCTTTTCATGAGCCTTTTGTTGTATTTGAGCCGGTTTTGTTTTAATCTGCTTTAAGGGAGAAAACAAACAAACAAACAAACAAAAAACCCCCCAAAAACCAACAAAAACCAGCAACAAAGCAAAACAAAAAAATCCTGACATTTTTAGTTTGTGTTTTGAAACTTTTCCACCACAAATTTATACATGGAACTTACTTCACGTTATATACTGGAATCCAGAATTTTACGTATGAATACAAATAATTAAGCTAAAAGAGAATATTTCTATATTCCCAATCTATAATTGAAATCAAGTCAAAATGTTCAAAGTGGAAGAGGTTGTCTTTGACTCAGCAGGAACTTGAACTTTGGAGAAAAACTTCTTAGTTGTTAAAAGCAAAAATTGTTATTTATTAATCTTTTTTTATCAATTGCTTTGACCTTTAAGAACATCTGTTCAAACTCTGCACTTGTAGTCTATCATTAAATATTTCATTTTGTGGGGTTTTTTTCCTAACTTATATTACCTGAATTTTTAATTAACAACTGTTTATGTCCTGCAGCTTCAAAATTACCCTTGTATTTTTTGGTGCAAAGCTCCACAATAAATTATTAGAAATGCCCACATTATTAATTGTAAATTCGTAGAGAAAGTTGTGTCATGCATTGTCTCTGTACTGCAATTCTTCGAAAGCACTCTATGCAACACATTTCTTTCCTCAGTTCCTCCATGCTGATTGAACAAATATGCACAAGAGCTTTCCACATCAAAAGCAGAAGTTTTGTATGGACTTTTAAAGCATCTGCATCTAGCAAAAGGAACTTGGAGATTTATCTTTCATTTCCACATAAACATATTGCATTTCGGGCTTGGGATTCTCTTTAATGGTTATTCTGTAAGGCCTGTTGTGGGTGACATCAGAGGACAGGTCAAACATCGTATGCTATCATAGTGATTGTCAGTAGCAGGAACAACGAGGTCTGGGTAGCAAATTATCCAGAGCTCCAAAGACTATGATCAGAGTAAACACAAGCTCTGATGTGGGAAACACAGTTCAGTGAACACACATCACAATAACAGGGTTTTTTTAAGATATCTTTGTTGGAGAGACAAACAAAAAAGTCTATTTCCATATTAAATGTTTTTGCGATGCTTCTATTTATTTTTCATACATGTCGTAGCTGGAAAGTCACTAAGAATTGCCAAAAGATTATGTTAATCTAACATGCCAGACTAGACATATTGGATCAGAAGGCTCCACCTCTTCCTCCTCTTAAATAACTTTACCCAAATTTTAAAATAATACTTTAAGAAAGCTATTGTCACTAAAATAGATTTAATCCCAAATTGCATTGTTGCCTGTTAAAGAGGAACATCTAAACATGTTGCACAGTTAAAATTGTAAAGTATTTTCTTCCAAGAGACGTATAAAAAACAACTAGATATGTTGTAGGGTTTTTTTCTTTAATTTGGATTGTCCATTAACAAATTATTCAAAGAAAAATGTACTCCTTGAAATGTGTTCAGACTGCACACTGAAACATCATTGCTCATATGTGCCCATTTACAATCTTTTTTTTTTTTTTTTTGTAAATGTTTAATAGTTGGTTTGGGATTTTTTCCTTTTTTCAGATTTCTTATGTATGGACCAGGTAACTGCCTTTATTTCAGAACATTTTGGATACTTCAGAACATTTTGGATATTTTTAGGACTTTACAAACCAAAATTGAGTATTTTCATTCATTTTACAGTGTTTTTAGAGAAATATAAATTCTGTTGCTTGGAGCCATGCATTCTCTTTCCTTTTGTGGTTTGGGGGTTTTTTTTGTTGTTTTTTTTTCGGGGGGGTGAGGGTGTGGTGGTTTGGGTTTGAGTTTGGGGTTTTTTTGAATAATAAACTGTTTGCTTTTACAAGAAACTGGAATCCCGAATGGAAAAGTAGAGTGATCTTTTTATTTCAGACCTCTGAAGTGTGAGTCAATGCCATGCATTTGAGGAAGATTAAAGGTTGGGTATGTCAGACAGGCAAAGTCGTTTCAAGAGGATAATCCTGCATAATTTATGAGAAAAAATGCAAGACAGGTTTTGTGTATATGCATAAACAAGGAGTTAGCTCAATCTATCAAAACAATTGTAATCCCATTCATCAGAGGTGACACAGTGAACATACACTCAGGTTTACTCTGCAGCATAGCTCTGGTGATAGTCATTTTAAATATCTGCATTTCCCATTGATGTAGCAGTGCTGGCAGAAACACCTTATGTAAATGTAGTTAATGTAGAGAAGTTGTATAAAAGGTGATTTGGGTGACAAGCTACTTCATCTAAAACCCCAAAATTTGTTCATTTTAGCTGTTAAGATACGGGATGGGCAATTTTTCAGAAATAAAACAACATTTTGTTTTGTTCAAACAAAACAGAAAAATCAAAAAGGAAAAAGAAGCCTAAATGCACAAAGAATACACCTTCATCAATTTGCTCTTTTTTGCTTTGTGAAAGAAATATTGTAGAAAAGCTGTTACCGTTTCAATTTGTTGTTTTTTTCTCCTTGGCTGGTAAGTCCTTGCTGATGCAAGAATAATTATGAAATCTGATGTAAAACCTCAAATTGTCCATGGATAGGATTTCTTATGTAGTTAGTAAAGCAATAGCAGGATTTCTGGTTTTTTAGTGGCTATTTTATGCAAAATATTTGATTGGAATTATTTATTTTTTCTTTCTTTTTTTTTCTTTTTTTCCTATATCAAAATTATTTTTTGTCTTTTGGGGCAGTCTATATTTAGTCTCAAAAAGTCTAGATTTTTTTTTTTTTGTGTAGTTAGCATACATTGAGAAAAGGCATAGACAGAAATGGACATTTCTGCATTTGAGTCTTCTTTGTTTAATTTTATTTTATAATTCCTGGTACTAAACACTGGTGATACTCATAATAGGGTGTTTTTTTCTTTTTTTCCTGATATCACTTGCATCACGTTGTAGCTGTCTGGGAAGCACAGCAGTTTCAAAACCCTAACCCTAACCCTACCTCACCATGAAGTACTAGATGCTGCCTAAATTTTTGTGGGCATCAGAACCATAATAAGTTTTAAGGAGAACTAAGAAGGAGATGATTATTTGGAAACCTACTGGGTACATAAAAAGAGCTTTGAAAAATTATGTTGAACATGGGCTGTATAATTTCAGAAAGAGAAAAGGGAAATGCAAAAAGAGAAGTGTTTGAAGAGTTTAAAGACTTAAGAAAGTTAGAAGAGGTTTTTCATTTAACTTTAAAATGGTAAATAATTTCCCTGCAAAATAGTAGAACATAAGGCAATTTTGTCATGCTTCAAAATTACTTTGCAAACTGATTTTGTGAAATTTGAAGAAAAATACCATACTATGCTACAATGATTGTCTTTAAGACTTAACAACATAATTCACAGTAAGGCAAATAATGTCAATTCACTGCACATGAAATATATAATTTTTTTTTTCTTTAAATAGTATTGAGAAGTTATGTCAAAAGTTTATATGACCCATATTACGAATGGGTCAAACACGATGCCAATTGTAGGAAAGTCCCTAAAAATTTGTGAGTGTTGAATCAGTGGGCAGAATGAGGGCGAGTTAGCTTCAAAGTAGATACATGTAACTTAATGCATCTAGGAAAAGTAATAAAATACTCTTACATGTGATACTGAATTGGAAACTGGCAGAAACAGATTAGGAAATACGTCTTTGTGTAATTGTTGACATATGTCTAAGAACACCAGGCCCTGAAAAGAGACAGAAAATAAAAAAAAAATATTGAGCAGCATTGTGAAAGGAACTGAGAAAAAGAAAAAGCATATTTTTCTGTGGAATACCTTGGCAGACTCACATCCTCAATTACTATAAAAAAATTTGTTCTTTGCATCTGAAAGAACTAGTAGCATTTGAGATTGTACAGAGAAAGGCAATTGAAAAAGTGTATGCAGTAGCTGCTCTGCCAAGAGCTTGTGACTAAGAGTCTTGTGACTGACTACTCAATGGAGGAGACAGGTAAGGTAAGGATGTGATTGAGGTGGATGGAATCAAAGACAAGCTGAGTTTAGAACAAAATCTCACAATACGGAGACTAGGAGATAGTAATTTAAAGTAGTAAAAAGTCTGTTTAAAATAGTTAAGGTACCACTATTTTACACAGCTGTTAGTGAATGTTTTGAATCCTTTGTTGCAGGAGACTATGAAAGTAGATAACATCTGCAAGGGCAGAAAGCAATTTGATATATTAGGTACATTATAGAAAATTTTGTTTTCCAATATATATTGTTGGAACTGTAATTTTTATCTCTTTTGTTCTAATAATCAATTAATTACAATCTTCCTGAATTGAAATGATCTGGTAGTTTCTCGTCTTGTCCTTAAATTCAATTAGTTAAAAAGAATATTTAAATTTTTTAAAAAATAATTATTTTTAAATCTTCAGCTATTGGAGTACATAACACAGTAATTTTGCATTCCAGTATAAAGATATTTCTAACTTCTAAACCGATAGAAAAGCAAGTGAAAATATACTGGATATGCCCATAAAGTGACTCATTTCCTTTCCTTCATGCTGGTACTGAAGGAAAATAAGAGCTAATTCTCTAACTGGTTCTAATTAGAAACTTTTAACTGGTTTTCACCTAAATAGATGCATTGAGTGTATTCATTTGGGTCATTAGCCTTGTAAGTTTAAGACAATAACGTCAAGAGTCTCTGGCCAATATCACTCCCAATGTTTTGCTTCTGAATAAGTTCAATAAGCTGAGGCAAACTGAAATTTTAAATGAATTCTTTTTCTTTTTTTTTTTCTTTTCCATATGTAATTCAAGAGACACCACAAATACATTATTTTGCAAGGTGAATTACTCTCTCTGGAACATTACAAACATTATATATTGAGGATACTGTCTGATGGCAACTGTGAAAGCCCTGTGAGATGCATTTTGGCTGCTGGAGAGTAGGACCTACTGTTTTGGGGGCTTGTGTGAAATATTTCAGCAATGCCCTAGGTCACATGGTGTGATTCTTGGGGATGCTCCTGTGCATGGCCAGGAGTTGGACTCAAATGATTCTTGTGGACACCTTCAATTCATCATATTCTGTGATTTAAGGAGTCTTTGCTGTGCCTGAGCACTGGTCCACAATATGACCTGACTGTCTGAACATAATATATTTCTTCACACTTCTGATAGGGCCATTGCAAAATCTAAACTCCAACAAGACAGATATTTGTGAAAAGATAGGGGAAAACAGTGAGGATAATTACTGTGTGAAGTATAAAGGAAAATTAATTTGAAGTCTAACTGGTGATTAATTTTTGCAGTGCCTAAGGCCAGTAAGATCTTTGAGTATTATTCTTTTTAAATGTAAGAGAACATCATTCTGCTGGGAAATTTTTTTGTTGTCTTTTTTTTGGAAGTTACCTGCAGCATACTGAAAACTATTTCATTTTAGCATAAGGATTTTCTCATCCATTTCACATACCACAAATTGTGTAAATTAACTATTAAAGTCTTCCAGTTTCCATAGCATTTCTTTAAACATACCAAACTAGTAAATGCAATACCTACAAAACACTTTTTTCCTCATTGTGTCACCTTTAAAGAAAGCAAAAGAATGAATAAAGTAAGTAACAGAAGAAATTAAAATCCCTGTGGGGTAGGCGAGTCTTACCTGATAAGACCACATTTGGAGGTTGCATCTAGCTAGCACTTAAAATTAGTGTAAACCTGCAATGTGCCAAAATACTTCTCAGGTTAACTTCAATGATTTTGTAAGTGCAGTAATAACAGGGATAAATCTGACCTTCCAGGTTTAATTCCTACCATCTAGAACCACTGCTTCATGTCCTTTAGAAAGGAAAACCAACAGTTACCTAGCAGTAACTACTAGCAACAAGCAATTCCCTTCACCATAAGATCCAGTTAGAACAGGTTACTCACAGCAACGTTGAGTTCTGAAAATTTTCAAGGCTGGAGATTTACAGCCACTTTAGGAAACATGGCCCCATATCTGACCATTAGCAAAGTGCTATCTTTCCTTTTATTGACACAGTTTTTCTCATGTTCCAAGATGACTTTGATGATCCTTCAATGAAGTTGTTCAAGGATGTTGGTGGCTTTCTTACGGTGGGAAAAGCAAAGCTGGGCACAGCAGGCTGCATATGAGTGAGGAGAGGAATACACACTTTGTAAAATAGATTATTATGGGATTGGTCTTTCTGTCTGCAGGGGCATACTGATGAATTGTATCCAATATGGTCACAATAATATTCACATGTTTCTCTTCAAATGCTTTCCAGGTTTTCATCTCTATGACTATACTCTTTCAAAGGATTAGTCCATCCCACATTTTCCTGTGGACCTTTGTGGAATTCTATGTATTCATTATCAGAACGTAGGCAATGTCTCCTATACATTACTTCTATAGAATGATATATTCTCTCTGGAAAAGGGATTCTGGTCTACATTTTGTGGAACTTTTTGTAGTATTGTATCTTACTTTTCTTTAAAGCAATCAAATAGAAGTCTGGAAGCAAGTATTTTAAAGGGATTATGTTGGAAGTAATAAATTTTGTGGTATTCCTGAAAGACCTTCCTGTTCCAAAGTCAAATATGTGACAGCAATTTGCCCATAATGATGTTCTTAACCAAAAATTCTGATTGAGAAATATTATTTGAAGAAACATAAAAATGTTCATTCTCACTTCCAGATGATTTCTCTCTGTGAACAAGCATGAGAGAAATAATCATTAGACAAACTGGCAGAAAGATATTTTAGACAAAATTAACTGGTAGGCCTTGTTGACATGTTACATGATGTATTTGGTCTGTGTCAACACAATTTTCTTGGGTTTTTCAGTATTTTAATTAAGCATAAGATGCTCATATTATTTGTGACCTTTTGGGTATTTATTCAAGAGGAGAACTAATCTGTAGTGTCAAGGAGATGTTTAAAGAGGATCATGAAGATTATAAAAATAATAAAACAATATTGTTTTTGCTAATATAATGTAGTGACAATATCTCTTCAATTAACACGGCTGGATACAGTTATGCATCTCCCCCTCTGCTGTGCTCTTAGGGAAAGAATTATATTCTTCCTCTCTTCCTCCCTTCTTCCATTTTATTTTCTTAGCAGCAAGGTGGAATCTATAAAATTAACAATATTCTCTAAAAACTAGAGGCCTGATTTGTTTTCAAATGCCAGCCATCAGAGTCTTCAAATAGCTTTTCTTAGATAAAATCCAGAAACAAAATTACTAAGTGCTGGGCTTTGCATCTTGATGTTAGCTAAGGTTTCATTTCTTTAAAGTCTTTTTCTGCAGAGACAGAGCTCTTGAACAAGAATCCAGTTCAGGCCTCTCAGGCCTCTTTACTCTCACTTCCATTTCTTTTTCAGGGAATATAAACATTCTTCTCTAAATCCAGTGATCTTATTACCTTCACCAAGCTTTTTCATCTTTCCCTGTGGTATCTCCCTTTGGTCTTCAACTGGTTTTAAACCAGCCTATTCAAAAACTTTTGCTTATATGTCTGGATAAATCTTGGGAAAACCCTATATCAAGGACATCAGCTTTTAGATGGTTTTGTTTTAATGCTATTATCCTGTTTAAAAAAAAATGACAGTTCATTTAATTTATGCTGCAGTTATCATTCCAAATATTTTTGACATATTACCTGACTCCAGACTGTGGAAGAACTCTCATTGACATCAAACACAGCTGTATGCATAGACTGAAAACAGATAGCAGTCTTTTTTTAGTATTAAATATCAATCTGAACTCCATCGTTTGTTCCTCTTCTAACCCATGCTATAATTAATTTAGGAAATTTTGTTTAAATTTTGCAAGAAATGATGATATTTAGGCCTGTTCATTTAGGTCAAATGAGTGTATCTCTTGTCTTACCAACAGCTGAGCTATGTAAGAACTGTTACAGAACTATTAGTAAGTTACAGAATTATGAGTAACATAAAGTCTTAAAAATCTATTTGGTCTAGAATGTGTATAAAATAAGTAAAAGTTAGTAACTGAAATCCAAGCAAACCTCCACATAAGCCAAAATAGTAATTGGTCTATTGCCTGTTCATGACTGAGCATGCTTTAGCTATTTACATTTTAATGCTCTCCAATAATGTACAGCAGTCCACTACAAGAATAAGAAATTAAAAGAGCTCTTGCACATATAAAAAATGAAGTGAAGAAGAAAAATACTTAAAATATGTTATAATATTCTATAAAAGCAGGCACAAAACATCTGCAGGAAAAAAATTAATAATATAATCATAAAATAATACATAGCTTTCTCAAGGCTATGTTTTGTTACTCCTATTCTATATCATTTGTGTTACTCTGGTAAGCAACATGAGAATATTTCAGACTATCAACTCCCTGATGGTTGGGAGTAAGAAAGATAGAGCCAGACTATTTCAGTGTCAGGGTAAGAAACAGTGTTCTTAAATAAAGAACTTTTTCCCTCTAGGAATGGTCAAACACTGGAACTGGTATCCCAGAGGGGATATGGGGTCTCCATCTGTGCTGATTTTCAAAACCCAATTGAACTTGGTCTTGAGTAGCCTGGTTTAGCTGATCTTCCTTTGAGTGGCAGATTTGGACTTGATTGGGCTTTGCCAGAGGTCCCTTCCTACTGCAACCGTTCTGTGATTCTATGAGAACTTATTGAGAGAAAAAAAAGGAATTAAGAATAAAGCCATTACCTCACTTCAAAACATACCTCTATTCTAATGTGAAGGCAATGAATGAGTACACAGCTGTATCCTTGACTAGCTTTGGAGGTCATGGTATTTACATGGAGAGTAATTCCAAGAAGATCTTCAAATAGGTAATTAAATTTAACGAATAAACACATACAAGTCTACTTGACTATGAGGTTTCCTTTTTTTTTCCCCCTCCCATAATCTAGGGGGGAAAATAGAGAGTACAAGAGCATAACTTGAACTGAGCCTCGAATTCAGAATGAAATACACATGAAATAAAGTACACATGCTGCTGATAGTAAAATTATCTATAATAATTTAGGTTAGAGTGCTATCTTCCTGAGGCAACAGGCTGTTTGTACCAACTCTTGTCAAAAATCAGGATTCATTTGTACATTTTTGATTAGTGACACATATTAGAGTTTCATTTTATTCTTTGTACTCAAATTGCATTTTGCCTAGGGCATTCATTTAAGATAGAGTTCATTAAAGTATGTTATTCCATTTTGGCTTTTGTGTAGATGGAAAAAAAAGAAAAAGAAGGTATATTCAGAAGTGAAAGGCTTTGATACGTAATTTATTTTGACAACTATACTGTTATAGCAGCAAGGTAAGAAAAGCTATTTTAACAGGACTTATACAAAATTAAATTTGTCCATTTGCATTACAACAAAGACAATATATCTGAACACATTTTGTCTGTCATATATCAAAACAATTACTATAATGCTTGAGAATATATTAGAAAAAAATGAATTTTCCTGGTTCATTCTTCAATATGCATTATTTTTAAAAGCAGTCAATTTTTTTCAGTCTGAAAAGATTTTAAAAATTACATATTTTTCAAATTGCAAAATTTCTTTGATTTGGTCACAAATGGTATGCAGTGTAAGTAGCCTATTCAATGGAAAAAAAAATTGAAATGGTTCTGAAAGGCAGAAAATTGATGTTTGTGGAGCAAACTGGCTTTTATTTCTAAAAGGTACACTCTCCTACAGCTTGTATAATTTGATTCTTAATGATCTGAACAACCATTGTGAGGTTATGCTCCATTCACCACAGTGAAATGGGGAATTAAGTGCAAACATTCAAAGCCTCAGTGTTAAATTTCATTTGGAAAATCAGGAATAGGAATGCCTATAGTCTGAGATCTATTTTGAGTATTTTTATTTATTAAGGCACTTAATAAATAGTATTTTGTTTAGTTACTTTGCCTAAAATCTCTAAAGTTATAGGCAAACTGGGCAGATATCCTGGAGAAAAATACAAAGACTGCAGTGCTGGGTGTCATAACTTCAAGTGAGATATGCTGGAGAGCCCCTGAGGGAAGAAACTCCTCACTAGCACTGGGGTCTCATTCAAAGTGTGAAGAGTTCTAGAGCTGCTTGAAACAGTGACCACAATACATGTGACAGAAACATTTGTCAGGGGCACAAAAAGAACCAAAAAAAAAAAGGAAGAAAAATATATAAAGGTCATATATGGTCAGGGCTTTCAGGCCATCATTTAGAGCTAGAGACTGAGCCTGTGGGCCTTCATCAATCAGAAGGAGATAAGGTTAAGGGGTGCACTGCTTACAGCCATGTGAGGAGAAATTCCAAGCACAACATGGTTTTAAGTCAGGGGCAATAGTCACAGGTTACAGATTGGGAGCTTTGGTTACCTCGAAGGAAAAGATGCATTTTTACTGGGGTGGCAGTACAGCACATGACACAGGGGAGCGCAGAATCTGCATTCTTTGAGGTTTTTAAAACTCAGCTAGCCATAGTCACAGTGACAAGATCTCATGGTGACAACAAATCTATTAGAGGCTGGATGCTGGATCAAACAACTTCCAGAGACTTCTTCCAAACAATACTGATGCAATTCTGTGAAGGAAATCAAAACTAAAGCAAACAAAAAAAGCCACGGATGGACAACTTAGCTATGAATGAAAACCAAGGAGACCTCTCTCATTTCACTGACCTCACAGTGCAGGTTGTTAGGGTTGGTCTGGGCTTGCCTTGGTTTCAGCTGGTTTTACGTTTGCATTAGTGGCTGGTGGCCAAGTGATCAGCATTTTCAGCATTTTATCTATAATTCTCTAAGGTCCCTGGACTATTTATTTCAAAACCCAAAAAGGTGAGGGAGTAAAGCAAGCAACAGCAGTATCTGTTCTGTATCTGTGCTGGGCGGTAGGCATTGATTTTCAGACAGTCTCTGTCTTTTTTACTGGCAGTTACAGAATGCACAGTGGAGTATCACTATCATTAAAATGATTAACTTCTGTAAGATCCAACCGATTTTTCTTTTATTTCTAATGAATTTCACTTTTTCTTGGCAATTTGACACAAATCATTGTATCCCTTCGGCAGTGATTCTTGCTTGCTAGGTTAATCATTACAAAGGTAAGAAAAGCATTGTTACAATTACACTTGCTACTCCCTTTTTACCATACAGAGGAACTTGTTTGTTCTCTGTTCACCCATGGGTCAATGGCTTTATACATGAAACACGAAGCCTCAGTTCAAACTTATTATCTTACAAAATTGTTCATTTGAATGAATGACAGTCTCAAAATGAGCTTAGCAGAAGCGGTTGCTGAAAAGTGACTGTGTAAGCCTGTCCATCTGGCTGGAAACACAAAGTAAACCTTGTAGCAGCATTTATATCTGATTTACATCCAGATGGACTTCTCTTGTACTGCATTAGGTAAAAACTAACAATTTTAAGTATATGCATAAACAAGTCTTAGATAGTGAGTTTAAAACCACTCAGCTTGTGTTGTTTCCTCCAAGTCTGCCACCTTCATTTCAAAGATAAAAGTATAGAGTACTTCAAGCATGAAATGAGTGAACTGACATCAAGAAATAAAATTTTCCATTCAACTTCTGCTATGAATAATAAAGTGATTGAATTTCTTTTGATGTAAGCCACCAAATTGCAAGACTGAAAAACCTTACACAGTTACAGAGGTACCATTCCTATCTGTATCAAAAGACAGGATTGTCAGAAAAACTGAGTAAAATTTACTGAGCAAGTTTATTGAACAACTTACTCAAATACTGTTACAGTGCCCCAAAATCAAAGAACAAGCAGACATCTAGATCAACTTACAGATATAATCAGGAGTTTCAATCACTTCTATCTGCTCTTGGAAGATGCTTCTCTCACCAAAATTTTTTCATCATTTAGCAGCTCCAAAATGCATAGAAGAGGTTCTCTGAGTGATGATTTTCAACGTAGAAAGGATAAAACCTTGGAAAAATGTTTATAGGTAAGTTCATGTAGTACATCTTTAGTCACAAGAAACTATACAACATTGTGTTACCAACACTATTTGAAGCACAAGTAATTAAAAAAACCCTATACAAGCGACTACAAAAAATTTCTCACACATAGTTTTATTAACTTGACTGAAAAACAATAGGTCATATATATGTGCAATACATTTTAAAGGTTTTGGGGTTTTTTACTATATGCATTTCTGTCAGCTAACATTCCATATCATTAAATTCCAATATTTATTTGTAAACAAACTGGTCTTCAGCTAATCTATTAATAAAAAGGAAAGCTAAGTATATTATAAACAAAAATATATTTTTTTTTTACAGTATCTTGAGTAAAACATTCTCAATAAATATAAATGTTGCACTATTAATCTGTTTTTCTCACTTGTGCAGAAGTAACAGAAAAATTTTAACATGCCTTTCCAAATTAAAAAAAATATTTTTTCTATAAGGATAAAATACTTCAAGTTGGTAGTGCTTGAAACATTGTGAAAAACATAACAAATCAAAACTGACATAGTTAATGCAAAGAAAAGAAGCCACAGTGGGCTATGCAATTTCTTTTTTGCTGACTTGTACAGAAGCAAACATCACTCTGTAATGATGCATTATGACACAAAATAACAGGGGATGAGAAAGAGGAAGAGGGCAAATGCTGGGCTGGAATTCTTCCTGCAGCATCACCAAAAGATTCAAAGCCACTCACTGATTCTTTTTTTTTTTTTTTCTTCCTTTTTTTTTCTAAAATAAGCAAAAATCATCTTAACAGTTCAATTGCCAGCGTTAGGGAACATGGAAATTATAAGGTAATACTTATTAACACTGTGAGGAATCCTGAGTTAAATGAGAAATAAATATATAAATATATTGCAAAAAGAAGCAGATTTATTTGCATGTTAGGTTGGTGAGTAGAATATATGAGTTAAAATTTTGAAAACACTGTATCTCCAAAGCCAAAACCAACTTAATTTTAACAGATTTTTAAAGGACTTTCTATAGAGATTTGGCCACAATTAGAATTATGAATTAGGTGGGTATGTTCCTGAAAGCCTGTCCTTGTATGCTTTTTAAGGATATTTTACAAAACTGTGGAAGCAGCTTTTATGAAAGAATATTTTCCTAGTAGAATATTTTCCTTTCATGATTTGGAGGTAATAATTAAGGGCATTTGTTTGCAGATCTTCAAAGTAGCAGAAGATACTAGTGTTTTGCAACCTTTGCTTACTTGGATGCAGCATTTGGGTCACATCTACAATTCCAGATGTGCATCAATTAGTAAAACAGCAGAGAACAAAGAGAGTGTATTATAGACACACAGATATAGGAACTACCCAGATGAGCTGCTGTGATGGCATGAGAATCAGGTTAGTGCCCTTCATGTATAAATTGTATAGAAGGTTTCATTTTATGTGCTACATGGAGGAGGATCCAAACTATCCAAATATGGATTTCTCTGCTTTTTATTCACTTAGATGGATGAAATTATATCAGAGGAAATTTTGTATGACAATGACACCAGAAAGATTTTAGGACTACAAAGAGAGTCTGTTAGTACTGTACACATTCAGATATCCTGTGGGATTCTAGGATGACATATGAGCCCTTCCTTAAGCTCAAAGTGGATTGCAGAAAAAAGTGGGGGGAGAAAAAAAAGATATACCTATTTATGAAATTGTATATAGAGGCTTGATCCAAATTACTCAATTTCAATTTACATCAGTACTGAAAAGCATGGCATCTGTACATGTTATTGTTTAAAAGTATACAGAATTATTAAAAACATTTTTGTATTTTGAGATATTTTTCTCCAGAAAGAAGGTTCAACAAAAGTTCTGCTAAATTTATTAATTAAATTTACTTAAATGCTTGAAAGTTGATGCAAAGTTTTAACACTTCAAAAAGTATCATAGCTATTAAGAATAAAAAATTAGATTTTAAAATAATTTTTGGTAAATTAAATTTAATAGAAAATTGCTTTGACCTATCAAAGTTAATTATGATCATGACAGATCATGTTATAGGATCATAGAATCAAGATACCAGAGAATTTTTGAGATAGTTAGGGACCTTGGAAAGGGACCTTCTTTGAGACAGAAAGCTCAACATTATAGTTCAGACTCCCAGCTCAAAGAATGGTCAGCTAGCACAAGCTGGTGAGGAGCAAGTTCGGTTGAGTTTTCAATATCTCCATGGATGGAGATTCCACATCCCCTCAATGCCTGAATTACAGGTGCTATGGGTGCCCTGATTCCAGACTCTTGATTTACCCATGTTGTTTGGTGTTGTAATAAGAGAATGGGATTGAAGTGAAAGCTCTTTGGAAGTCAAATTTCGTTCAAAGTAAAACAGCCTTGAGCCTGCACAAATTTCTTCAGGTGCAGATTTCTTATTGATCTGTCATCATATTTTGATGGAGTAAAAAAAAGTCAAACTAAAGACCAAATTATTAACAGAGTCCTAGAATTGTATGCCCATGATAGAAACACTTTATATAGTGCTGTTGTTTTCCTTAGAAACTGATATTCATGAAATTGCCTAGAAACTGATATTCTTTAGAAACTGATATTCATGAAATTACCTATCATGTAACTGTGGCAGAATTGAAAAAGAAATTAATTAAATATGCTGTGTAAAGTTAAAAAGAAAAAAGAGTAATGAAGATATCTTTCTTTGGGTGCCTGTAGAGAACAATCAAAATGAAGAATATATTAGAATACACACCACACAAACTATAAAATACATAATTAGCTATTCTAGAGATACAGGAAAAAAAAGCAACCTATCTAGTTAAATCTTTATCTATTTTAAATGAGATAAATATTGAAATTTTACATCTGGTTTGGACCAGATGTACAGGAATAATTTTAGTGGTGGTTTAAAAAAACATTCAGTCTTACCTAGAAATAATTGCAATTTAATGGTTTGAATTTTATTCTAAACATATTTCAAGAGTCCATTTTTAATGAAAGCAAAAGGTCAATTTAATAATCTTGAATTTGAAGAATAAATGAGGCAATGAATGGGTGCCTAGAGTTTTCATGCTTCACCAGATACAGCATAGAGTGATAAAGGTTACCTTTAGTGTAAATAAACCAAAGTAATTGTGAAATCATTGGCAATTTAAGGGAGAAAAACCACAGTAATTAAAGAACTTCTATCTACTTTTGACATATGCATTGATTATTTATTGAAAACCCTCCAAAGTGCTTGGGAGATGGAGGGAGGAGGCTTGTTTTCTTCATGTTTTTTTATTCATGAAAATGGTTTACTTGGAGTCAAGACTTCAGATTCTATATTCAGCAATAGACATCACTCTGTTTCTCCTGCTCCTCACACTTCAAAATTTAAAGTTAAGTAAAATACATTTTCAATAGGTTCAGTAACGGCTTTGCACAGACAGAATTCAGGTTTAATGGAAAAGGAAGATCATTAAATGAATTAATAACACCCTAAAAATTGTAATTAATACTTTATAATGAAATTCCTATAGATAAATCAATTGTAAAAATATACATGTGGGAAAAAAATCACTCAATTACCAGAAAAAAAAAAAAGCACTCTTTGAAACTATCATGCTAAGTGATGAATGGGCTATACAAAAAATTAATGAGATGAGCAGCAACACCAGCAGCAGCAGCTGCTACAGTAAGTTCTGGGGACTGGACATTAGAATGGGTTGGGCATGGGCTTTCTGGAATTGGGGGAACCTGAGTGGAGAACCCACCGCGAGTCAGCAGTGTTGGCAAGAGAGGCTGATGTGGTGAGGGCATTGCCAGGGGCCACCACTGAGATTTAAGTGAGATTTAAGTGGCTCCTGGGAGCACTGTGAACAGGGCAGGCAAACAAGGTGGGGTGTGGCAGTTCCCACAGGAAGGGTCTGGCATCCCCCCAGCCCCAGAGAGGAGCTCAACTAGTGGTCATCACCCACCCAGCTCAAACAGACCGAGGTTTGTTTTCACCTGGTGAAAAGCTGTCATCAGAAAGAACGTGGCAACCCAGAGAAACTCCCACATAAACATGCAGCTGTCTAAATCTCCATCTGCAGGGAATGCCCAGCTGCAGGGAGTGTCTCAGCGTGTTATTAGTATATTACAAAATAATTTTTTGTTGTTGTTCTTTTCATAGGTTAAGGTAAAGTGAAATATTACAAATCGTGAGGGCAGAAAAAAGCTTTTTAAATATACAATTTTCTTTTTAGTTGAGTATTTTGGATTGTTCTGTTCCTTACTCAGAAAAAATCCACTTTCCCAAAGTTTCTTTTCAGAAAGTTCATTAGGATAAATTTTGTGTGCATCGGAGTTGTCAAAAACCTTCATATCTGAGTGGAATACCTCTGTTTCAGCAAAAGAAGACTCATCTCAAATATTTTTTATCTTGTATGGATTCTTCCCATGACTTAGGAAGGTAGTGAGATCAAGTCCTAAATGATTCACTGGAATCAGCACAGTGAAAATTTCGTCTAGAACTGAAGTCTGCAAGAAGATATTTAGCTTTAGTTTCTATTAATATTCAAGTGTATTTGAATTAGATAACATCAATATAGTAGAAAAAAAATGTGTCAACAATTATTTTTTCATTAACTAAGACAGACTTATCACACCTTTCACCACGAATGTTTATCCTTGAAGAAATTACCAGATGTTTTTCAGTTGTAGCAAGAAAGTTTAATTATAATTGTTATTCTCTACTTGAGCTCATAAACCATACAATAAATCTACTTTTTTTCCCCCTAAAAGATATCATTATCAAGCCATGATATCAAATGGCTTAAAATTTATGAAATATTTTCAGGCAATGATAGGAAATACAATCATATTTTAAAATCCAATAAAAAATGAATAGGCAGCATCTCTTTTATAGATAAAACATTATATCTTTATTGTAATATCATTACCCCAAAACATCTAAACTCTATTTTACTAGGAAATTTGGGATATAGCCCTGAACAATTATACTGCTTGGATACATGGAATTGAAATTCTCTCTGACTTTCTGTAGCTATTGTCTTCTGGTTTGGAATTCTAGTGCAAAACATGAAAACACTACTAACTAACACCATATTTGATGGTTGTGCAAATATTGGTGTTTAGTTAAATTTTGCTGGTATTATATCCCACTGTAAGTGAAGAACAGGTTTGAGACTAATGAGATTGAACAACCACAAGGCTGTGGGGCCTTATGCCATGCCTGTCCACTGTAACACAGTGAAATGAGTATCATGAAAGAAAATGGAGAAAATATCATAACAGTTACATTGAAGGGGTTAGGAGCTATACTGAATTGTGCAAGGATTATATAAAAAGTCTCAGACAATCAGTAAATATCAGTAGGGATCTCTTGGATATAATACTATCTAAAAGGATCCCACTGTTTTAGAGAAAAGTTTACATTTTGTAAAGGTCTTAATTTCCTAGATTTTTTTCCTATTCCCAGTCATCAGGTTCCTAATTTGTTATCAATTGCTCTCCTTAAAATAGATCATGAGAGCTAGCATTCTGCAACAAACTTAATTTTCATTCTGTTGTTGCATTGAAATATGATATATGTATGTCAAATGAAAATCTGATAGCTGTAGAATTTTTTACAGCACTCTACATCAGCTCAAAAAAAGTTTATGACATTTCAAAGTGCTATACAACATACTAATAGCTTCATAATCATTAAAAGTTTGCTAAAATCCCTCAAAAATAAAAGGACATCATAATTCAGACGTTGTTTTGAGTAGCAGTACTGCCGTATCTGCTTGTTTTTATTAGATGCTTGCACAGTAAATGATGCTGTTATCAAGAGTGATTACACTCCTTGCAGAGTTGATTTTGCTAAAAATATTTATTGATTAATAGAAAAGAGCTGAGAGAAAATGGCAGTAAAAAAAATAAGAAAGAAAAAGCAATGAGCTGATTCAGAGTTTCACGTGTAAAAAGATAGAGGGAAATATCTGTTCATTTTTCAGAGATATTTTTTCTCTTAAAAGCCTCTCTAAAATTACTCTCTTAAAGTCTGGGATTTCTAAAAGTAGAAATTTCCTGCAGCAATGAGTGGAGCATGATATTCGGAATCTCATTTGCAATGAGGATACTCCTTAGTCCTATGGATTCAGGGAAGATTCTATTTTAGATTTTATTGTAGCTTCATATTTGCAAAGAAGGTTAAGAAACTCTCAGGGTCATGAATTGCTGCTCTTCCGTATTAGAAGTAATAACTTTATATATTCTTAAATGGTCTTGGTAAAACTATAATTATGCAAATGAAACATAAATTATTCAAATTAAATATAAAGAAAATATTACTTGTAGCTAATGTTAATGCTAAATACTAAGATACTGTAGAAAATAAAGCAACTGCAGAATTCTGACATGATGTCATTTGATTTGCTCTATTTGCATTTTTTTTTCTTTTCATAAGAAAGCTATCACTAAGAATTGTAATTTTGCAAGATCAAATAAAATGTTTGTTTACCACCATTTCAGAATTTTTTTATTTCAGATACTTTTGGTGTTACTCAGAACCACAGGACCAACTAAATATAATTATCTCCAAAGGGAAACCTGAATTTTCATACAGCTGTGGCTCTATACTACAGAATTTTAGGATATGGATGAATTTCATCAGATCACTCTTACTAAAACAATTATGTTAACTCACCATTAGTGCATGAGTTCCACTCTGTAGTTCTGTGGATCCCTAACATCCATAAAACCAATGAAATTAGGATGATAAGGACAGTTTCCAGAATGCTGGTGTGTGTATAATTTTGTTATGATTTTGTTTTTCTATGTTTAGAGTATTGCCTTCTCTTTTCATGCTATGCTGTACGGTCAGGTTTTGATAGCAGGGCAGGCTACAGGGGTGGCTTCTGTGAGGAGCAGCCAGAAGCTTCCCCCATGTCTGTCAAAGCCAATTCCGGTCAGGTCCAAGGAGAATCTGATGCTGGCCAAGGCTGAGCCCATCAGCAATGATGGTAGTGCCTCTGGGATAACAAATTTAGGGGGAAAAAGAGCTGCCCATCATCAGCCAGAGAGCAGAGTGAGTTTTTATATACGTGAGATATGTGAGAGGAACAGCTCTGCAGACACCAAAGTCAGTGGAGCAGGAGGGGCAGGAGGTGCTCCAGGCACTGGAGCCAAGATTCCCCTGCTGCCCAGGGATGAGACCCTGGTGAGGAGCTGTGCCCTGCAGCCCATGGAGGAACAGAGTGAAGCAGACATCCCTCTGCTTGCTGTGAAGGACCCTGTACTGGTGACTGTGGAAACCCAAAGGAGACAGCAACCTTGTGAGACGTCCACCCTGGAGCAGAGTCCTGCCAGGACCTGTGACCCCAGCGAGAGAGGAGCAGATTTCCCTGCAAGGACATGGGACTTTGCAGGGAAGTCATGCTGCAGCAGTCTGTTCCCAAAGGACTGCACCCTGTGAGTTGTGTCCATGCTGGAGCAGTCTGTAGAGTTTGTCTCCTGTGGGAGGGACTGACATTGGAGAAATTCATGGAGAACTCCCTCCTGTGGGAGGAAACCCACTCTGGAGCAGGGGAAGGATGTGAGGAGGGAGCAGCAGTAGAGACAGAGTGTGATGAACTGACCACAACCATCAGTCCTTGCCCCTCTGAGCCACTTGGTGGGAAGAAACAGAAAAATCAGGAGGAAAGTTGAGCTGGGGAGAAAAGGAGGTGGATGGGAGAAAACATATTTTAAGATTTTTTGTTTCTCATTACCCTACTCTGATTTGATGGCAATAAATTAAATTAGTTTCCCCAACCTGAGTTTGTTTTGTCTGTGACAGCAATTGGTGAGTGATCTCTCCCTGCCTAGGGATCTCAGCCAATGGGCCTTTTCTTATATCTTAAAAATATGGTATCATATATCTTAAAAAAAATTATGTTTTCTTGAAAAAAAAAGACAATTACAAAATCTGACTCATTAAAAATTTGCCCGAGGTAACTTCCTATCCTGCCTTGTCCCAGGACTGTATCAGGGTCTGTAGACAAGAGTTCTATTTGATTGATTTAGCATTATCAGTGGTGGAGAAGTGAACAGAGGGGTTAACTGTTCATTAGGTGCTTGCAAAGACTAATATTCAGCAATATCTAAATGGACTTTTGCATGAATAAATTCAAAACCCCTCATTTCCCAGGTCTCTCAATACCATAAAATATAATTAACAAAATCCCATATTCTTATATTTTTTAAATTGCTACTTTTATTACTAAGGTGACATGGTGGATTGTTCTCACCCAGCAGCTGAGCATCCACAGAATGACTCGCCCACTGCCCTCTCCTGTGAGTTGAAGAGAAATTAGAAAAAAAGGCAAGAAGTTTCACAGATTGACCAAAAAAACCCAAAAACACCCAAAACAACCAAAACCAGTTTAAAAGGTGAAACAAAAACTACAGGTGCAAGCAAAGTGAAGAAGGAATTTATTCCACCCTTCCACCAATAGAGAGATGTGAACCACATCCTGGAAACCCAGATTTTCCATACACATAACAGTTACTCATGAATGTCCACACTTTACTCAAGCTTTTGCTGAGTGTAACATATGGTATTAAATACTCCTTGGTAAGTTAAGGCACTGGCTGTCCTCCTGGCTGTCCTCCTGGCTGTCCTCCTGGCTCTCCTCCTGGCTCTCCTCCTGGCTCTCCTCCTGGTTGTCCTCCTGGCTTCTTTGTTGTTCACTCTCAGCCTAATTATTGGTTGAGAGGGCAAGCACAGCAAGAAAAGTAAAAATCATTTATCGTCAACATTTTTACTAACAAATACAAAACAGAAAGCTATATAGGCTGCTAAAAAGAAATACAATCCTACTCTTATCTAGTAAAGTCCACACATTTATTCCATGTCATTTGTATCATTGTCAGGTCCTGCACTGTCTAATACATGAACCACTATCATCTTCCCTGTCTTTGATGTGATATCACTCTCTTTGTGGTTTGCCCCCATGGAATGAATACCCATAAAAATAGTCCATTTAGTCCATTTAGTCCATAAAATAGTCCATTTAGTCCATGACTTGAGCTCCATCTGTTATGGTGGTCACTTCACTTAGGGCAGGAGAAATAGCATAGACTAGATTTTAGCAAGAAATTCTTTACTGTGAGTTTGGTAGACATCAGGAAAGTTTTCCCAGAGGTGTTGTGGATGCCCCAGCTCTAGAACTGTTCAAGACCAGGTTCTTTGTGGCCTAGATCAATCTGATCTAATGGGTGGCATCCCTGCCCCTGACAGGGAGGTTGGAACTAGATGATCCCTAATGTCTCTTCCAAAGCAAACCTTTCTGTGATTCTGTGATTAAATGGGATTCTGATGTGTCAGTTTCTCCTCTCCCTGCTTTTTTTTTAAATGAAGAAAGTGTGTAATGCTTATTTATGGCTGATTAAAAATAGGTTGGTTCATTGAGTTCAGGTCCCTAGTTTAGATAGTTTTCATTTTGAGTAAGTTCTTTTTTTATTTTTTCAGAATTATAACCAATTATATATATGTTGAAATTTATACTAAAATAGGGGTTCCACATTATCCCTCAAATTAGTGGCTTAAACTGATGATGTTTTAAAATCCATTTTAAATTACTCTGATTCATCTCTTTGAAAACAATAAGCTTTCATAAACTTCATTAGCAGCTTAGTTTTCTTCAGATTTTTTTCTTTTCCCCAGGTAAGATCCTACAGAGTTTATAAATAAGAAAGAAGTGAAAAGCTCTGAAAGTCAATTTTTTTTCCTGTTTTGAAGGGGTTTCAGATACAGTCATACAATCAATAAATCTGACAATCTGCAGAAAGTTTTGAGAGAAGACAGCTATTATTCAGGAGTCAAATGAGTAGTGATTAAAACAATCTGAAAGAGTTTTCTTACAGATACTGGAACATCTATCTGATTATTTATCTTTCTGCAGTCTCTTTAACCTACAAATTAAAAAAAATAACTAAAGATAAAAATTAAAGTGCAGAATATATATTATTTTAATAAAGAGAGCCTTGAAGAGAAATCATAGGCATAACAGAAAGTGGGAAAAAGGGCATTAATTTAGGACAGAGAACGCACAAGCAAGAATTAAAGAGAAGCTATATAAAACCCTTGAAAGACTTATGGATTGGAACAATGCTGCTATGCCTCTGTGACATTTAGGATATTAAAAATAATTAAAATCTATTTCAGTTCTCCCAAATTAACTGATACTGTATCTTCTGAAGTACTCATAATGATCAATATTGCCAAATGCCTCATTTTTGCTAATGAGTTAAACATCAAAAAAGTGTCCTCATTTCTTCTGATAAGCAGGTCCTTCCAAGTCACCTGTACTGAGATATGTAAAAGCTACATCAAAGTGATCAGTATTCATTAAGCACTTTCAGTAGTCATGCTGTTCCATATTTTTGTAGACTGTTAATACACTGAATAATGGTAATTATCCTTTTAGTGTAGTATATAAATATGATAAACACATTGCTCGAGATCAGTAGAGTATGATCTGCAATTCCAGGTCCCAGTGTGCCAGTTTACATCCCAGAACAGAGCTAAAATATTTTTTCCTTAGTTTTCTGTTCTTTTAGGGTGGTTTTGTTTTCCTTTTCCTATCATATCACATCTATCTTCACTTTACACCTTACCTTTTATAAGAAAGCATCACATGACACTGGTCAACTGAAATTATTTATGCTTACAAGAAACATTCTATTATAAACAATTAGTTCTTTCTATGTTAGTTGTGGTTTTGTTTGTTTATTTGGATTTTTTCCCTTACAATCCTAATAGTTATGCAAATGAAAGAAACAAATTAACAGCTATGTTGACAAAACTGTGTCACCTTATCATTAAACACTTCAATCATTCAAAATATAAAATAATAGCTCCTGACAAAGAGTCTTGCTAAGCAAATAGATTTCAAAGTATAAATTAATAGAAGCTTTTTTGGGGTAGACTGTAATGTCTGCTAATGTTCCATTTTATCCTACATTTCAATTTTTAAAACATACTAGTGCTGTGCTACAGTTCCTTTTTTACAGAAATAGCAGACCAACCTAAAAACATCTGTAATTTTTTATGAATTCTACAAGCAATAAAACAACATGGAAACAAAAATAAAACTACCCTTTGAACAGTATATCATATTTATGTTCTAAATCTTTTTGCTGAGTTATTTTGCAACTTGTTTTAAGTCAATTAGATTTCACATTTTTTCCTTCAGGATATAAAAGCACTCACAAATATTCGCACTGGAAAGCTGAAAAATTTCCGTTTTGCATAGTCCAGTGACTGAGGTCAATACTGAAGGGACCTGGTCTTGAACTGGATTCAACCACTTAATACCAACTTCAGGTTTTCTGAACCACTGAAGTCCACTGCATTTGAAATGCTGCATGTGACATTCTGATCAATGAGAAAAGAAAAAAATTCTGTTCTGTGCAGTGTTCTATAAAAGAGATTCGGAAGTACATGTTGCTGTAGGAAAATTTGGTCTCAATTCTTTTTTAAGCCATTTCCTTCTCAAAAGCTGTGATTTGACCCTTTACTGCCTGTTTCTAAAAAGCAGAGTTCTGGGTAAATTTTTGCAGTTCTCTGACACAGACACTCTTGGTAGGTCTGCTGAGGGATAAGATGCATAATACATTGCAGCAAAAAGTTAGTAAAGATGATAAAAGCCAGTAGAAAATTTGCAACTCATTAGCTAGAAAACAAGACAACATCTTTTTAAAAATAGTAATTTGACCTGGTATTATACCTAGTAAATGTGGAAGATTGGAAAGGAAAACATTTTGAGAGATACATATATTTTTATTTTGTATGCAACCTTCCAAATAATTTTACCATTTGGCTCTTTGCCTACTACTTTGTAATAGAGTTGGAATTCTGTGTGAAATGTGTTCTTTTGAAAAAACAAATAACCATAATAATTGCAATTTTTTAACCAGAAGAAAGATTTGGAAGAAACTATTTTCAAGAGCTGGGTTCATTTCTGAGACTAGCTTTTTAAAATAACACTATGCTGATAGACTTTCCTTCTGCCAATTAAAGACTTTATTGCTGTGCTGAAGCAGCAGAATCATCTCACAGAAAAGTCCCTAGTTAATGGTTTTCATCAAGATGAAATGTATGAGAAGCAATTTTTTTAGAGTCTTTGGGTTTGAATTCTTTTTTTTCATCTATTTTCTTGTCCCACACATTAGAAAAATGGGGTCTTTTTAAACAGCATCTTTTTTTCATCAGTCCTTTCCTTCTTCTAGGCTTGAGAATTCTTGTTTTGTTTAGGATCCTTACATTGTAATTGGTGTTGCATTTGAAACCGTTGTATGGGGAAAGAGAACACACCACATGTACAGAGCAAAAAATATTCTCAGTCTAGACAAGGCTCTAATGGTGGTGTAGACTATCATTACTGCCATCAAAATGGTTATACTAAAGCTTCTTACTATTTGTTTTGGAATATTCCATGGGAATGTCCCTTTGGGTGCTCCACTCTTCCTGCAGGCATTGTTAAGTCCCTGTAAAGCCTTGCCTCTTTCACAAGAAGCAACAAAAATCACATTCTCTGGGGTACAAGAACGAGCCACACACCCTAAAGACCAGTAATTTCATGTTAACTCCAGGGAAAAGAATCAGGTAGGAATTAAAAAACAGACCATTATCCAAAGTGTTCAAATGAAAAGGGGGTTTTCAAATAAGTATGACTCAATATAGAATATAAAAAAAAGGAATCATCAATATGAAATGTACCAGTTTGCTCCTTACTGGTTTAAAGTTGGCTTGCCGGTTTCTATTAAATTTAGCTAATATCGTATTCAGTATAGTAACCTTTGCTGCCTCTGTGTGTTGTCAATATTTTTCTATTTCTGCCTTATTAGAGTTGTTATTTGTTCCTTTGAAGATGACTAGGAAAAAAAAAGGAGGAAAATATATTTGCAAAAAATCAGTTTTTAAGACTTGCATTTATGGAAGGACAACTCAATAAATGCCTTTTAAAAAGAGCTGTCATTGGAATCGTCTTTTGACATCAACAGCCTTCTTAGTCAAAAGCTAAGGTTTGTTGCAGATGCTGTGTGGTCCATAGAGATGATTTTAAAGGACATTACCTTATATAGATGTAGCATATAATTCTTTCAAAGAGTTATTAATCTAGAGCACCAGTAAAAATTGTATGTGATACGATACACGCGAAAAATATTTTGTAATGCAGTAGAAAAACTCACTTGAAGGTACATGCACCTAATTTTAATATATTAAGTACATTAGTACTACTGGAATCTGTGTGACTATTTGCATGCTTAAATTCCTTGTGTATTGTCAGTATTTTAATGTTGTAATTTATGTGAGAGTGTTATTCAATGACTCAATATCTAAAATGTTTGGTTGTTTGGGATTTTTCTTTCAACAATGAAAATTAGGAACAAAGAAATAACACATTTCCAAAGAGGTTTTTTGTCATTAACTCAAATTCTTTTACTTATTTTGAATCTTTTCAATGTATGATACTTGTGATCAAATTTAATAGCTTACAAAGGAAACTATCTCAATGTGCTTATTCAAACTAATGTTTATAAAATATTTCTGTTTGCTTATGTGATTAAAGACTTGTACACATAAACAACAACATCAAAAAATACCCAAACAAAACCTCTAAAACCCAAACTCTACAAATATGCAAAAGAGCAATAGGAGGTCAAAGAAACCCGATCAGAGCAATTGGTGTGTCAGTCACATTGGAGCCAAGATCCCCATGGACTGGAAATGAGACTCACAGGGTGAATCAAAGGGAGGAGCTCTCAGGGTCTCTTTTCAAAATGAGGGTGGTCATTTCCTGACAGTGTGGGATATTTTATGAAATGCAAGGGAAAGCCATGCTGGAATTTTGTAAGACTTCTTGTGGGAGATAAACCAAAGATAAACCAAAGATGGGGAAAAGGAGGGATCAAAGTGGTTTGGGGAGGAATACAGGAGTGAAACAAGGATAAGGAGATAAAAGGGGCTGGGCTGTGTGTAAATATTGCTGATCAGGATTCTTGTCTGGCCATGCCTGCACTTTTCATTGCAATTTCTCCTCCCAATATTAAGTGTTTGGCTGGATCAAGGCATCTCTTTTGTGTATGCAGATGCATGTATGGGTGTCTGAGAGCCAGTGGCAGGTAGCAGACCACAGGTCAGAAGCCTTGTGTGTCTGTGGTTCCAGAGATCAAAGTACATACTGTATAGGTAGATATCAGTGCATATTCACTAGTAAAAACCACACCATGGTAGCTGACAAATAAGAATCTTGGGAGCCATTGTATTGAAATGTTTATAAATCTGTGTTGGATGTTGTAGAGAATAAAGACTGGGATTTGGTTATTAGAGTGGCCAAGAAGTCCAGATCAGATCATTGGTCTCATAGTCAATGGAGAGACCTGTTTACACATGTGTGTCTTTGTACCTGGTGCATATGAAGATGAAATATGAGAGACACCTATGGAAAATATCTTTTACATCTAACAGCCGTTCATACCACAGAGAAGAATGGAAAGAATATGATTGCTGCATATGCTGTGAGTCTCCAACTGTGAAATGGCAGCTTTTCTAGTATTAGAAATGGAAGACTGAACTCTATGTACATATGTATGTATGCAAATATATATATATATATATATATATATGCATTCCATCAGGATAAAAGTTACAGTTTTTACGTCATTCATCATATACAAAGATATACATCTCAGGAAGCTGAGGTGGCTCTTAGAGAACACATTCTCTCTTGACTCCTTTCTTTCATCAATGACACTCACAGGTTGGTCAAACCCACTCATTCACAGGCTTGGCTAAATTGAACGTTAGACTGCTAGAGTGAAACATACCTTAGTGTAAGGAAAATTGTACTTTTGTGTACTTTCTTTTTTCCCCAACATTTATTATGAATTGGTATAGAGCACAGAAGTTTTTAAAATTCAGAAAATTTGTGCATGTTTTCTACAATTCATTTTTCACATGAATATGAATATGTGTAATTGTTAATAGTGATGGTCTAAAACATTTGTACTAATAAAGAATGGGGGGTTGGTTTGTTTTTTTCTTCTATTTTCAGATTTAACTTCTGAAGGCCTTTCCAAGAGTTTGGTTGAGTTTGTGCTCTACTTCTTTCTGAATCAGGTACCTTTTCTGTACTCTACTGCTGTTTAAAGATCCACAGATCCTTAGAACACTTTCTTAAGAACTGAGTACTAAAATAACATGAATTCTCTGGAGTCATAATTACCTGGTTGAGTCCTGAGCAAAAGATTAATAAAAAATAAAGTGTTGAAGCATGTCCTGCAGATTTTCAGGGTAAGAACTACCAAAGTCAAACAGCTTTTTCCCTTTGTGTTTTCAGGAAGGGGGTGGGGATGCAGGGACAAGTATTCATCTTTTTTTTTCTTTTATGATATCTTTGCACTATAAATTCACAGGAATATTTGATGTGATTTTAGTGAATTGTGATGATGTGTATTTGTATTGCACAGTATTTGTATCAATATTTGGAAGAATTATTGGAAAGAAGAAAGATTTTTACTATGCTTATGTTGCAAAATAATGTAAAGCAAAAATAATTCAATCTGTTACATCTAGGGAAAAATACAACATTTATCTAAATGGGGATGCCGCATAGGTAGCAAATGCATCATTTAATATAAGAACATCCACCGCACTGATGGACATAAAAGGAGAATTAGGCTTTTGTATGGGTTTTTTTGGCTGATATCCAGAATCAGCTCTTTGGGTCCCAATGAAAATACCAAACAACAAATAAAAATCTAAATATGTACAAGGAGAGGGTAAGCAGAAAGATAATACAGAATTTCTGGTTTTGTGGTTTATTGGGTTTTTTTGTTTGTTTGTTTTGGTGTTTGTTGTTTTTTGGGTTTTGGGGTTTTTTTTTGGGGGGGGGGGGGGGTGTTGGTGGTTTTTAGTTTTGTTTTTCCCCAAAAAAAATTTGAAAAAAATCTGGAAATTATCTTATTTTGAATTTATTCAGAATTTTCAAGTTATATTGTCTACAAGTTGAAGAAATACAACTGCTCTAGTGCTTCACCACCATCATTATTGATATTTTTTGCCTTATATCAAGTCTTAACCTACCCTCTTTTAGTTTTAAACCATTACCCCGTCACTACAAGTCCTACTATATAGTGCATCTCTGTGTTTCTTATAAGCCATCTTGAATTACTGAAAGGCCACAACCATGTCTTCCCAGAACCTTCTTTTTTCCAGGCTGGATAACCCCAACTATCCCAGCCTCCCTCTTCTACCATACCCAAATGATTTGGAGGGCTTGGACTTGATTTTTCTGTGAATAATTGAATGAGTAAGAACAACGTGGTAATAGAAGCTACTGGGTGAACTGGAAAGGCGTGAAAGAGCAGAGACAATCTCAGTGGTTTTGTCTTCAACAGTGTAACAGCATATTGTCTGAAATTCTTTGAAATTACATGTTTTAACAGAACTAATCTTTATATTAAAAGTAGTTATATATCCATTTAAATTTGTAAAAATTCCCTTTATCTTTGAGGAAGAACCTTTCTTGTTGTCTAGAGTTATCTGAAATACTTACCCTATCCCATGGCATGATACTCTTCCTATTAAACAGCAGTGATGATAATGTTCTTGGCAATCTAACAACTTTTAATCTTCTTAATTGGTTTCAGCTTTCTAGGTACTGGTGAACTGGGGTTTAGTTGGTTTTTTATTATTTTTAATAACATTTAAATTTTTTTTGAAAATGTTTGTTATTCTTAGTGTCAATCAAAACATGGCAGAAACAAAAGAAAAATAATATTATCAGCATTTAGATTTATTCATGGCACAGGCTTTTAAGTACTCTATTAGATATTCAGTACTAGTCAAAAACACCACTGCAATTTAAATCATCCTATCTCTTTTAAAGACAGG
>VZSR01003049.1:125345-144285 GCA_013398615.1 Brachypodius melanocephalos
TACCACCAAATATGTTCATTTTTTGTCTTGATTCTAGACCAAGAAAACTAGGATTATGTAGCTCAGCTTGTCATTAATTTGGGAATTTTTTCAGATCTTAAATGACAAGCTTGGTTTGGAAGGGTAAATTTTTTCACCATGCACATGCTCATTGGTAAAGACCTCAATTTTCTAGCAGAATAAATTTATTTAACTTAGTTGGACTGTTCTTCAGTCTGTGTTCTAGAACTTTTATTGACTAGGTGTGCAGTCATCTGTTGCTAAGACAGGGGAATAAAGCAGACTTCTGCAGTGGCTATGGCAAATGTTTTTGGTGAAGATTTTAATCTTATTCAGTGGTAGTTCTGTCACAATTCCCAGCTTTTTCTTACAATATTTTGTAAGTGATTGCACATTGCTCAGACACATTCAGGAACGGATTAAAATTCTTACATTCAATGAAACCTTTTATTCACCTCGCACCTGGCTGCTTTCAATGATTTTGCTTTTGATTTGCTTTTTGATTCTGAAATTAGGAACTTTTGGTTCTCTGGAGAGTTCTTTATGTTCCACACTCAGTTCAGTAGAGTCCTGACATGGGTGCCAATTTATATCTTTGCATCATTAAAAGGCAAGTTTCACACTATTTCTTGATAATATGGAAAATTATCTGTATCCTGACCAATCACTAGACAATTACATTATAATCACAACTATTAAAGCAAAATAAAGACTATTTTATATAAGCAAGAAAGAAGAATGCAACTGAGATACTTGTTGCTTGAAGAAAATTCCATTTATCACTTTGCATTCTTGACATATGTTATCACTTGAATATGATGCTACCCTGCTGATATGTGGTGCTATTAGTCTTTTTCTCCTGTTCTTTTTATTGGGGTTAGTGTAAATCTCTTCTTCAAAAGCTCTGTTACAAGCTACTTGTAGAGGTATTGTAATGAGCGGTCACTTCATATATCCCATTTTTCTCACGTTTCAAGGCCACTTACTGTTAAGATACATTACCAGTTCAGGTCTGTATCTCAGAAAAATGATGAAGAAAAGCAGGGCAGTAAGAGTTTACAATCAGTCCTTAAGAAAGAGACATAATTTCCAAAAAAAATAGTCTTCTTTATAAATTGTATCTTTGAAAATATTACTTTAATACACAATTCGAAATACATTTCTTTTCTGAACTGATATAATACACATTTCTATTAATGACTTTATGGTTCAGCTTTTAAAGGACCAAAGCACATGATATTTTTACCTCTTCTGCAAGCTAAAACCCCATTTTTAATTGCTTCCTATTAACAAATTTTTATTAGCATAATAATTTCAATGAGAAATAAAGAGAACAGGAATGTATTTTGTACTGAAAATAGTGTACTGATTTAATTTGATTGAAATGATTCATATAACATCAGAAACAGTGTTAAAGAGAATTATTTCACAGGATCACAAAATGTTTTACACCTGAAGAGATCTTTAAATGTCATCTGATCTCCTGTCTAGTTTAAGCAAAGTCAGCTGTAGCAAATTGTCCAGAGAGCTCAAACAACTCCAAACATAGAGACTCTGCAACCTCCCTCAGAAACCTTTGCCTGTGGTCAGTAACTCTAATGGTAAAAAACTGTTCCCTGATGTTCAGACTGGACATCCAGTCTTTCAGTTGGTGCTCATTGTTTCTTATCTTGTCACTGTGATAATGAAATGAGTCTGGCTCCATGTGCTTTACACCCTGTCTGCATATATATGCATACATTGAATACATAAGAATACATAAGGAAAAGACTTAAAAGACTTAAACCAATGTAATTGCAAAATATTTTTTAATTCATGATTGACTAAAATCCCCATTTTACGAGATGTATTAGTAGTCTAAAATGCATCAGTATTAACAAAGGTATTCTACATACTGAGAACTTCATGAGCTCCATGGCGTGATAAAGATTTGTTTTCTGTTAAGTTAATGGCTCTATTTACTAAATATTTTCATATTTCTTATGCATTTTGAATGATGAAAATTTGGACAATTTGCAAGCTGAAAATATTTTATTCATCAAATACTTACATTTTTTCTTATCTAAATACGTTATTAAAACAATAAGCAAAGAGAAAAAGCAATAAGCTTTTATAGCTTTATATTCAAGACATAAAATGGCAAAATTAAGGTTACTCGTACAAGTCATTGCCTTCATTAATAGCCCATAATTAGATTACAATCTACTGGTATTCACATAATAAGACATAACATTCAGTCCTTATTTCCAAAACTTTGTATGTGTATGCACATCTGATCACTGAGTGTAAAGCAGCATTTGACCAAATTCCACTATTAATATGTTGATCAACTAATTTGTTCTGAGTCTGGGAAATTTTAGAATGTTCAGATTTATTTATTGGGATACATATATACATATATATTAATATATGTGTATTCAGTGCCTAGACCATCCTAACACTGAATTGTAGAGATAAATGTATGGTCTTAACTAATGTTTGATCTGATAAACATTTGATAGCAATAAAAAGTAATGCTAATATAGTTATATTGAAATGAGTTAACTCTAAATAATATGGGGCATATATTTTAAGTCATACTTACCAGAGGGCAATGGGAGTAAACTAACTATTAATCACAGTTAAGGAGATAAACTTTTCTCTGAAAAACAGTTTAAATTATTTTCTCTTTTTTTTTCAGTTAAAATCTGCCTTGAAAACTGAGAATGTTTTTGTGATTACTGATTTGGTCTGTGGAAGTTAGATAAAAGATATATTGCTTTGTATGTGTCATTATTTGAGAAACTTTAATATCAAGGCAAAAATACCTGTTAAACATGCCATTCTTGTCTAAAAACATCCATTAATGATCTATTAGTAATGGCTTTATTAATTTTACAGAAAGTTCTGCGCTAACTTTTTTAAACCTGCAATTAAAATATCAAAACCTACACATTTGAAGATATAATGTGCATTTTTAGGTGCCCCAGCATTACAAGAATCTAACCAATTCTATTTAAAAAGTACTAAAAGTTATTAGAGTTGTAAACTCTAAGAGAAAATCAAAGAGATCTGGCCAGGCTACATAGATGGGACTAGACCAACAGCTTGAGGCTCAACAAGAGTGTGTCAGGTCCTAGACTTTGGCCAAAATAACCCCATAGAGGCTGGGGGCAGAGTGGCTGGAAAGCTGCCAAGCAGAATTGTGGGGCTGCTGGCTGGGAGCTGCTGAACATGAGCCAGTGTGTGCCCAGGTAGCCAAGAAGGCCAATGGCATCCTGGCCTGTGTCAAGAACACTGTGGCCAACAGGAATAGAGAAGGGATTCTTCTCCTGTAGCAGCTTGCTGAGACAACTCCTTGAGTACTGCATCCTGTTCTGGGCACCTCAATTCAGAAAGGACACTGAGATGCTGGTGCAGGTCTAGAGAAGGGCAAAAACACTGGTGAAGAGTCTGGAGCACATATCCTATGAGAAGTAGATGAGGAGCAGGGGCTGTTAAGCCTGGAGAAGAGGAGGCTCAGCAGTAACCTCATCACTCTCTACAGCTGCCTGAAATTAGGTTTTAGTCATGTGGGGATCAGCTGCTCCTCCCAGGCAATTAGTATTAGGATGAGGACACAGTCATAAGCTGCACAACAGGAAGTTTAGGTTTGACACTAGGAAAAAAAATTCTTCACAGAAAGGTTGATTAGATATTGGAATGGGCCTTCCAGGGAGATTATGGGGTCACTGTCCCTGGTGTTTATGGAAATACTGGATAAAGTACTCAGTGTCATGATCTGGTTGACAAGATGGTGTTGGGCCGTAGGTTGGACTTGATGATCTCAGAGATTTTTTTCCAACCTAATTGATTCTGTGACTCTGAAAAGAAAATCTTTTCTAAAAAAAGGTTATATTTTACAATGTAAAATTAAACCAAAAGCCAAATGTTACTTCAAATATATTATAATCCTAAATTGGTTAATGTTAGACATTTGTGTGTTCAAAACAATTTCATTTTCACATATATGAGATTAGAAAACAGCAAATTCAGATTCTCATGTGTGGGTAAATCCTGGAGATACCTCTTCTGCTATATTTTATTTTAGAACACCAGATAGCAGAACTTGTTTTTCTCTATGAAATGTTCCACCTTTTGGAGACTTAGAAATAATGTTGGGATTATATTTTAAATATTCAACTTTTGCTGCTACTTGAAGACAAGCATTATAATACAATGCAATGTTTTAGTAAAAGAAATTATCAGGTAAGAGAAACTGATAATTTACCTAATTGTAATCAGACAGAGGTTGAAAACTTCATATTAATCTCAATGGTCTCAGACAGATTACCCATTTGGTTTTATCTCTTGCTGCTTCTGGTGCCATTTTAACCTAACCACTGCTTAAATAGCTCAAAAAAGGTAGATAACATAACATCTCATTTCCTAACTTTTTTTTGTAACTATATGAAGTTCATACATTTTGAAATTGAATTGCATTTTATTTCTTGTCTGGACCTTACAGTCTCTAGGAGTTACACATAATTATGTTTAATCCTTTCCAGTGCTGACTCAGTACTATCTCAGTGTGGAGAGAAAACTGCTTCTCCTAGGTTTGTTCTCCAGTCTTCCTCTTTTTAAAAACTGCAGGTAAGTAATCTATATTTCAAAGAAGAATGACCTTTGCTTGATTTAAATGGAATCTTTCTTTCAATATCTGAAATGAGAAGATGATTAAAGTTTTGGTAGATTGGTAAGATGTATTTTAAAAGCAGATAAGCTTAAAGGTCAGACACTGTCAAATGAAGGATTTTGACTTTTTAATATTTAAATACTTCATAAGAATCATGGTTTATGCATGCCTGGCACTCTTTAAGTTCTAAAATAAAATTGTTCTGCATTTTCATAAGATTCACCCTTGAATGTTAGCTACATTTTGATATTGCATGAGCAATTACTTTGCAGCATTTGCTCTTCCTGCTTCATCTAAGACAGGAAGTTTTCCTATTCTTTCTGTCAAATAATTGAAAAATAAGATTTCAAAATAACATGAAGTACCACCTGAAATAAAGCACAGGCTCCTCTTTCTAATATTAATTTCTTATAGCTTTTCAGATGACTTAAATTCAGGATTTTTTATTGTAACTTATACATTACTGTCAAAGAAAGTGCAACATTTTCATAGTGTATTATTTTGAGGAGCGTGATTTGTGTGTTTTAACAGAATATCTCTTTTTTTTGATGTAGAACATGAGATTAAAAGAGGCCATCTGAATTATGAAACCAATTTTTTTGGAATCACAAGAAAATAACTAATAATTTTTAGCCTATACAAGAGACCCCCAACAATCCAGAACTATAAGCAACAAGGAGATTTTTAAAGATAAAAGGTTTCAAAAAACCCAACTACTGATATTTTCCTATGTCATAATCTTAATTTCATAACACTATATCTGGAGAATGCTAGAAAGTAAGAAATCTGCTCCTTTATATTTTTTCAATACGTATCTTTTTTAATTTTCATTTCTTATCTATAGCAATTTAATCTAAGATATGACAATGTCATAGCTATTTCAGATATTTATGACTGATGAAAAATAAAGGAAGATTTATCACCAAACTTCAGAAAAACAACTTTAGTGATGCCAAGGAATAATTTGTCCTCCTTCCTTTATGTTGAAATATATGCATTTTGAAGAAGACAGAAAAAAAATTTAAAGTATCTGACAGATAAAATGTGATGAATATATTACAACCCTAAAGACCAGTTCTCCTTTAATTTTAGCAAAAGAAACAATTTTTGAAGCTTAATTTGCCCTGGTCTACCCCTTTCAAAAGGAATTGTGTTAATCGTTCTCAATTTCTGTCAGCCTTGCTACTCATTATCTAGAGTAATCTACTGCTAACAGAAGTAATAAGTTACATATTTATTTTGGACTAAAATGACAATTTCATTATCATAACAATCACTATGTTTTTCAGCTTTGGTATAGGTGAGTAGTGCTTTCATCAGATACTCACAGCTAAGGTAAAAATAGTAAGCCTTGCAGTTGGTCTGCTGATTGTTTTACAGAAAAGCTGTTAAAGATTATTTTCCAGAACGATCTATCAATTAGATTGTGCTTTCTGTAGGAGATAAAAGTTTTCAATTTTCATGTATTTCACTTATTTTTATTTTTTGTTTCTTTATCTCATAGATATGATGGTTTATAGTAAATACTGGAGATCTAGAGCAGATTTTCTGTCTTGGAAATTTTAAGTTTTTACTGTCACATAATAGATGTTTCACATAGTTTTGATTCTATTCTTGTTACCTTTTCTCCTTTAACACTGAGACATTTCTTTCTTGTACATTATTTCCCCCTTATTTCTCTTCTTTCTAGAGAGTTGACACCTTTGGTCCAACAGTAGTTGCTGTCATTAGTATTTTCTGTACAGTGTCTTTATATCCTGAGTGATGATTTCTAATTCTCCAATTTATTTCTCAAACTAGGATAGAAATATCATAGTTGTTTCTAATCTCACATTCCCAATTTACTGGATGAAATGGCTTCTTTATTTGTGTTTATAATTTTCAGTTTTTTCTGTTAAAAGTCTATTGTCTCTTCATCTATGACTATGTTTCCTTGGTTTTTGTTTATGTCTTGTGATGTAGGTTTTCTTGTTGTTTTTATTTTTAACCCCTAGACTGATCTCTGAGGATATATCCTTTGTCTACTCACTTGGAGTTCAATATTTGGCAAAATTAATGTCTTCAGGATAACTACATGAGGGGAGAACACAAGTAGCTTTGTTTTTCAACCATTTGTTACCTTCTTTATTTTGCCAAACCTTCTCATTCTTCTAAAATCTGAGAACAGGAAAAAATCTCACTAAGACAATTTTAAGTTCCTTAAGTATTTTCCCAGGTTGTGTAAACTTTTCCTTGACCTACATTAAAAAAAAAAAAATCTGAATTCACACTCTGAATGCAAAGTTGTTTTGTTTCTGCCGCCAGGTTTCTTTTCAACCACAGGAGAATGCCATAAATAGCAAGTCCCATGAGGTAGGTAGTAGTAATTTCACCTACTGTAAAATGTTGAAAATCTGATGTCAAAACAAAGTCATAACTTTGAACAATTATCTGCTACACAATTACCAGTTTTAATGGATCTCTAGTTCAGTCATTTCCCACGTGGTCTGTTTAATTAACCCTTAACAAAAGAGACCAGCACTTCAGAGTCTCAAACAGAGAAGGGAACAATATCTGCATAAACTGTTTTCAAAGACATTAAAAACGGCATATGTATCTAGTTGAAACTTAGCTAATGGACTTTGTTTTCGATTCTGAACTTACATTCAAAGAGTATAATTAGATCAGCTGCTCTTTAGATGGGAGGCTGAGAATGGCACTTTCTCAAACTGAGAGAACATTACACTATAGCGAGGGAAAATGTCTGAATTCTATTTATACTTTTGTGAAAGCATAGATACAACTATTCATCTTTTTTCCCTGACTGCAAGTGAGTAAAGAGCTTTTATTTTCCTAATAAAATTGGACATGCTAAATTATTAACATTGCTAATAATCTGTGTTTCAGGACTTTAATCTCCTCCAGAACTACAGCATTTAAAAGATATAGAAGACAGGAAAACATATGTTTGATGTGATGAACTTCAGAAATACTCATGAAGCTGTGCAAGACCATGAAATCTCAAACTATGGAATGAGTAGTGTGCAGTACAAACACTGTTGCTTCTCTATTGCCACATATCTATATTTTAAGTAATATTTCCTTTCTTTTCACCTTTTTTTATATCTAGAAAAATATTCAGCCTGCACTAGCCTCTTGAGGCCTTCTGTGTTGTTTTTCCTCTTTTTTGCAATTTCTTTTTAAAATATATTTTATTTTCTTCATCTTCTATGTTTGCTCTGCCCCACTGTTTTTACCCATCAAGTGGAATTGCTGGTTTTTGAAGACCAATATGACTTGATTCATCTTTTCTCTTTGGTTATCTGTGCTCTGCAACACAAAAGAACACAGAAAAAAAGACTACTATCCTAAGACCCATGTTGAAACTCTATATGCCCTGCCAGTATTTAAAGCAGCTTGCACTTGGTTTAACAGAGTCAAAATTTCATGCATACATCAGCAATATAGAAGCAGCAGCAGAGACAAGTGAGGAAAAATACAATGCAATGAGGGAAATTAATACTCAGTTACGAACAGAATGGATCATAAAATCATTAAATTACTCACCTGTGCTTTCAGGTGATATATCTGTGCTTTAACTTAGTGTATTTTCCCCTTGATCCAGCTTGTGTCTACAGCTTTGTATGTCTAAAGGAAAGATAAAGGCAGCATGACCATATATGAACATAATGAAGAGAATTCTCTCTAATACACAGTGTTGTATGAGATAAAGAAAGGTTGTGCCCTATGGTTTTATTTTCTGTAGGAATCAAGTGAGTTTAGTTTGCAATGATTAGATACATATATTAATTTATTTGAAAAGCTAGAGAAAAAAAAAAACAACATTTTTTTGAAGATATCTAGTTTGGGGTTGTATGTTCATTTTCACAATTTTTTAGCAAACAGAGATGAGTTTATTTAGGATGGATTCCTATTGTGCCATTACATTTTTAATAGACTTTTCTTCTCTCTCAAAGTAGTAATGGAGTAATTAATCTACCTGTGACATATGATTATGATGTACAAAACTGCTTATTCAGTTTAGAAATAAGAAAGTTGACTCTATTAATTTGACTCAATTTGTAGGACCTGTATTTTCTTTTTTCAGCTTTTTAAAATCCAAATAGAAAATAGATGAGAAAGTTTTCAGGGAAAACAAAAACAAACAAACAAAACCCAACAAAACAAACAAAAAACACCCCAAGAAGCTAGAAAGAACCTTTCTTTCAGAAGCCCCAAGAAAATAGCAGCTATTTTAAATTAATGGACTGGAAAAAACATTCCATATACTTACAAAAACAAACAAAAAACATAAACAAACAAACAAAAAATACCAGAAAAAAACAAACTGAGACAATCTTCTCTGTGCTGCCATGGTGTTCTGCAGGCACATCTCACAACCTGTAGCTCAATTCTATCTTCTCTTTCTCCACACACAACCTACAGGAAGCTTCCACCATCTTTGTCCCAGCAGCCATATGGAACTAAGTCAAGATGGTGAAGTCCTTTTTTATGGGTAAAACATCTTCTTTTTATGTATAATTTTGTTGTCAATATGGCTGCTGTTACTGTGCATTTCTTATTCCATTGCCTTTTTACTTTCAATAAATTGCTATCTCAACTCACAGTCTTTGCATCCATCCCTCTCATACCAGAAGTGGTGTGAGAAAAGCGACTGGCTTATTTGGAGTTTAATTTCTGGCTGATATTAAACCACCAGAATTGTAGAGAAGTATATATTCTCTGTAAATATATAGTTTTTTTGTAATAATAATTCATGCCATAAATTTAATATATTGAAGAATAAATATAGGGGGTTACCTGCCCTTTTCTTTACTCTCATTTTAGTCTCTGACAAAAACTGTAAAATAAGGGGTCATTCTCAATTACTTGAACTAAGGAGAATTGAAAAAGACTGGGATACTTATAATGATTAGCAGAAAGCTTTTTCTTCAGGTATAAAGTTGAATTTTAAAAGAAGTGAGTAGTCAGACAGATTCCTCAATAATAGAGTATTTAGCCTTTCCTGGAGAGTGATGGCTTAGCAGTGTGAGCAAGTAGCTTGAAATCTTTAGTACCCCCGGAGCTCACAGAATCAGCTTTAGCCAGGTTTAGCTGAATCCTTCATCTTTATATCTTCAAGGTAAGTAAACAAATTTCAAGCGGCTTGATGTATGCACTATTTTTCTGAAAAGTCTATAAAGTCAAGGCTAGACTTGAGGGCTGCGATGCATTTTTCCATATCCATCTGCATTCATGCCACAAAGAAAATTATTAAAATTTTTTAAATATTACTGCCTATAAATATCTGACAGGTCTGGGACAAGGGATTAATTGGGATGTCTCCTGGGAAAAAGATTTTGTATTCTAGTGGACAGTTATCATCATTCTTGAAAGAATGACCAAAAAGTCAGTGAGGGAAATATCCATTATCAAAGGTTCTGTGAAACTTTAGTAACCTAGTGAAAAAATTATAAGTTTTACAAGGTATACATTTGATTTATCTTATTTTTTTAATGCCAGTTAATTGAAGGATAATAAGGACATTATTTAAAGAACTTGAAAAAGGAAGTTCTTGACTACTATTGAAAACTACTAGGAATTAGAATCATATTTGTAAAATCTTTGAAAAGAATGCATTAAAATTCTGAAAACATTTTTTTTTACTCAAATGCTACTGCAGCTTTTTATGAAGATAGAGGTATCAGATTAAAACTTCATTCAGTGTTTGCCTTTGAGTCAATTTAAGTCAATTGAGCCAAAATGTCTTTAAGTTAATCCCAAATGGACTTAACATAAATCAACCAAAACAAGGACACTGTAACTTTGTGAAGACTTGATCTTGATGTTGATTGGTGTTGACACTTTATCAATGTTTCTAAATTTTCTTGTTTGGCATCTTTTCCAGCTTGTTATTTTCTTTCTTTATTGATTTCAATTACCATTTTTCCCACAAGTTTCCACTCTCCACAAGTGTATATCTATAAACAAACAAAATAGTAGAAACCTTCATAACCCAGACCTGCAAACCATTTCCAGTAATTAGTAGTTACATCTAGCTATTAGTAACTATGAAAAACAAACTTTTTTGTTTTAGTTTGTTTTGGTGTCTTTGGATCAACCACTGGATATTCACATGAATATCTAAAATTAAAATCAAATGCAGACACATTTTAATAGGTACTAGAGTTCAGGCCCATCAGTTACTCTGATGCTTAATCCAGTTTTTTAAACATTGAAATGACTGGAGTAAGGTGTGTTTTCTTCTTTCAAAATTACCAATGACAATTGTGCTATTAACTGGCCATATGTTAAAAATAAGTGAAAAATCAATGAATAATTTTGACTATTATATATTTAAATACTTATTCTAGTCAAATGGTTTGATAAAAAAGGTATAACACATAAAGAGTGAACAAAACAAAGAAAATAATATTAAAAAATATGTGCTAGGCCAATAACAAGAAGGTTGAAATTTCAGTACACTACTGCTTAACTTCACCTGAAACTGAACCATTTCCATTTTTGGTAAAATGTTTTAACATTAGCAGTTTACATACTACCTCTTCAAAATAAAGATATGTTTATTAATTCTAAAACACAGTTAATGTCTGTGTTCAACACCTGCATTTCTTCTATGCAGACCTTTATGTATGAATATTCTCTTCATGAATGAATATTCAGCTATGTAATACACCAAAATTGAAGTCTATAAGAACCTCACAGGAGAATACTTACAGAAATTACTATTGTGTTTAGAGGACTGATTTTTATCAAAAAAAGCTTACCTTCTGTAAAATGATGAAAAAATTTATGCATCAGAAAAAAATTTTGGAAAGGAAGAAAAAAGAGAGCATGAGAATTTTTATTATCATCCTTAAATTACCTTTTATAATTCAATAAAAATGCAGGAAAACCTTATGTGTTGCAGATACAAAATATTTTGAAATCAATGGAGTTGCTTTAGTATAAAAAGCAGAATTTATTTAAAAATCAACAGTTTTCCTCCTTTCTGGGACATTAATCTTCTGGAATTGCATCACTTTGAAAAGAGTGCATAATTTCCTAAAAATATAAAAATGCATGCTAATACCTATTTTTAAATGCTTGTAAATAATTAAGCTTTCTAGATAAAAATAATAATTTTTGGTAGAATTCAAGAACCATAGCATTTTATTGCTAGTCACATTTGCATTTTTCCATCAGTCTTCTCTTAGACCAAAGTTTTTAAATCTTCATGTATCAATATGAAGATTTTAGACCATAATATACAAACAGATATCCCAGTACAAGTAAAAATGTGCCCAAGAATTGAATGCATGAAAATTAACATGAAATTATTCAAAGCACTGTTTTACATAGTAGATTTTTTGGAAACCAAACACATGACTGTTCTACCCATACTTTGCAAATCTGCTGTGATAATTCAGTGATAAATGACAGTGACCTCTGTTACATTCTAGGACTGTGCAGATAACACCTTCAGTGTATTTTATAATCTACAGAAAACTTTAAATTAGACTTATCCTGATTTTTCCTTTAATCACATTTAATTACCTATGACAATTCCTCAATTATATATTATTTCAGCAAATTTTTGTTTTTCTGATGATGTCATGGCCCTGCACTTACAGTTACTGTTTGTTTTCCAAATTCTGTCCATTAATATACAGACAATCCAGGTAAGTCTTTCAACACATACCCTTTTAAGCAGTCATGTAAAAATCCCCTTGTAACCTTCACTTATGTGTATTTTCTCCTTTAGTACCATTTCATCATGTACTTCTGGCCTTCCATTCCCATCCTCTAATGAATCTATGTTTAATTCCTTCTGTAGCTAGAAAGTCTATTTGCTGACCTGTCATCTTGGACACCAAGAAAATTTTGACAATCATTTATATGCTTGCAGAATTCTTGTGGAAGAAAGTATTTTCTGCCAAAAAAAATCACCTGTCACTGAAATAATAACTTGACAACACTTTGCAATTTCCATACAGTAGAACCTTGGATATGTTTCCATTTTTCATCTTTGCCAGAAAAATAAATTAATTTAAAGACACCTGAAGGTATCTGCAACTTTGAAGGTTAATGGAGTCCTCTGAATACTTGAATAGACAGATATTTTTGATGCATCTTTTTAGTGGAGGTTTATTACTGCTGTAACATGCTTTACTCTTAATAATATTAAGCATGCTTCAGCTTGGATATACATTTTTATTCAGAACATGACAAAACTTTCATGACTTATAATATTTTAATGCAAGCTAATATCCATTAACCCTTACTCTAACATTTTCCAAATGTTTTAGCACTAAATATTTGTTTTTAATACCAATAACAATCTCCCTTACTTGCAACTCATTCTCTATGTAAATTCAGATGTTTCTCTGTCAGAAAACATTGGTTTTAGGATTATATATTTGGAATTAACTGATTAAAAAATTGAAAAAATACATTGCAGCAGTTTCTTGTAAAAACTATTCAGAGTAGAAGAAATTAAATTATAATGTCTTCCTTCCTTTCTTCTTTTCTTCCACGTGCTTCAAACTCCTTTCTGGTATAGTTTAGGTAATTCCACTTAAACATTTGCAATGAATGCCACATTAGTAATAATTTCCTTCATCCATTTGTAGTAAAATTCTGAAGTGACACAGCAGAATTTTACTACAAATGGATGAATGACATAGGTGTCACAAATGTTTAAATAGTTCCTAAACCCAAAGACCCTAACAACATCAAGAAGAAATGTGTAGTAGATGTTCCAAACATGGAGTAATTCTGCAAGAACACTAAAGTTCATCCAGATATTCCTTATGAAGGCTGCACTGACTTAGTTAACATATCAGAGACAAAAATATAATATAAATAAGCACTAATGCCACATATTTAATATACGTATTTATGAGTGAAAGGTAGATGTAGATTTCTGCATAAATTGATATTGCAAGGTTCTTTATGTGCCTTACATACAAATGACACAGGTGTTTATTTTTCAGATGTTTTCATACATGTGATGTGCTATTTCACTGTGAATAATAAGTTTGAAACTTAGTTGGACATTTATGTGGGTTTTTTTTTTCTTCTTAATATTGTCATGTTTGAGCTTAGTGAGATGATTGTTTCACTTATACTATTAATAGAAACAATGAGGAAAAACTTTAGTTGTCTTGGTTATCATGATTACATATAGAGAGCTCATACTCACTTTGATGGAAGAAAGGAAGAGAGAGTCTTCATGCCCTGCAGGCACACTAGTAACCACAACAGTGGTGGTTACTGACACTGAGCAGCAAATGCAGTGCTGCACTGTATGACAGCTGTGAATAAACTCAAATTCATAACTTCATCCCAGCCAGACCAAGTACAAGCTTTCTTCCAAAATACTTCTCATTCGGCCTACACTTGATTCCAGTTCATAATAACTTCTCGTGGTGTTGAGTGGATTATAGGAGGAAGTGATTTTTTTTTTTTTTTGATCACCAGATTACTCTGATTTAGAGGGATTTATTACTCCTTTCAAGAATTTCATGAGTATTAATTGTCTGATTCGAAGGTGTAATTTCATCACTCTGTAATTACAGGTCCAGCAGTATGTCAGTCCATCCTGAAACTGATGACGCTGAGGCAGAATTGTATATGCAGCTAAAAAATATGGCAACTGCAATTTTATCCAGATGGCCAATCTAAACTAGCTGATGTCCGGCACCAGTGAATTAGTGAAAAGACTGACTTGCATGTAGGCATAATGCCATATGAACAGATGGACACGAGTACAAATATCTAAGAGACCATCTATAATCACAAACTGTGTTTGTGAAGGGCACAAGTTAAGCCAGGAAGCAGCAGATGGTTGTCTGTCCTGAGGTTATAGAAACGCAGCTATTGGAATACACCATTCTTAATCCCACTTTTGACTAGATAAAATCCCTAAAATTAACAAAATTACTTCATGGCTGATGAAGAAAAAGATATGATTTTACTTGTTTCATATACATTTTAGTATTTCTTTTTTTAAAAGTATGTTCTCTTGTATATAAATGAAAGGTCAAGTTTTAGACAACAGAAAGGAAACTTAAGGGATACTCAAGAAAATTTACCAAAAATTTTGTTACTCCCGTGAAATGAACTGCCAAGTTAGATGGAATTGATGGGAATGATGGTGGCCTTTAATAAATGGATAAGAAATTCTGCTTTTTTAGATTACAACTACATGTATATATTCCAAAGAAGTTAAAATTCACAGCATATCTTTCTATGGGAGTCCAGATGCTGGGTTCCATTATGTTTTCAAGTACAGTTAGTGACAAGGAATGAAAAAGTATATCACTGGACACAAAATGGCATAATATTTTCTGTATTAATACTTTCTTTGGACTCATACTTTAATGGGCTGGACACATTCTAAATATTTTATAGCTTTGTTTAGACTTCTAGAAAATATCCTCCTCTGAAAATATTATTTGAGCTAAGTTAGGGCTTAATTTACCTGCATAAAAGTTTATGCAGCCTTCTAGAATTCTAGAAAAATATTTTCTTTCCCAACTTTCATAGTGATGATGATGATGATGATGATGATGATGATGATGGAGATGATTAGTATATTTGTTTTTATTGGATACTGTCACTTTTGGTTTCCTTCAAACAATTAATTTCAATTTTATTATTGATAACTGCATCTCTTCCCTTCCTCATATAATATTCCTGCAAAAATGCAAAGCAAGCTGAGATACACATTTTTCATCTTTTCTTTTCATAAGAAATGAAAATTAAAGTTAGAAAATGCTTTTCTTTTGTCCTGTATGGTAGACTTTGTTTTTAATTGCAGAAGAAATTACTAGTACAGAATAAAATCTTGTTGGAACCCTGGATGCTGAAAATATCAGGCTTTCTGCTTTGACAGGTAGTGACCCTCAGGAGGATACTGCCTTTGATCTGAAACCATGGGATTTGTGACATAATATATTCTGTTGAAAATTTGGTAAATGTTTAATTTTAATTGTGTTCTTGCACAAACCATGCACACATAAAGAGTCTAAAAATTTTATATACTTTTGCTATGGCAAACAAAAAAAAATCCCTTCTCATGTCAGTACTTTTAAATTTATACACATCCTTAGGCTTTATAGAACTCAGCTGACAAATACTGTGCTCATGAATATAAGAATACCCTTTATTACTTAGGAAGCATAGAAAAAGCATACAAAAAGCTGCAGATCTCAAACTGCTATGAGATATTCTTTAAGCTTTTGTATGGCAATGAACCTACACTGTCAATGCATGTTATACTGCAAAGTCAACAAGCATTAACCTTGGAAATAAATATTGTAGAGCGTATGATCCAATAGTCTGGCAAAGTAGTTTTCATGATATTTTAGGTATCTTAAAGTGATATACAATTTTGCTAGTTTTATAAAAATTCTGTCACTCTGTCAAAATGTCTTTGAAAGATTTTCAGAGTCTTTACCATTCAAGGTCTAATACAACTGACAAGACAATATCAGGAACAATTTTGAGCTGTTAAAGACCTTGCTTTATTAGATCCCGGTCAGTGCTGACTATAGCAAAAGTGGAGAAAAGATGTTCATTATGTCAGGGAAAAAGTGTTAAAGAGAAAACAGGATGCCAGTTCCTTAACCTTCACCAACATAACCTTCTCTAAAATGACAGAAATGTGACAACTTATGAAAAGCAAAAAAAATTACTAAGATTTACTATGAGTAGACAACAAACTAGACAATCAAAATTAGACAAATTTATTCTTCTGAATAAAAACTGAAAAATCATAAGTTTTACTTTGTTTAGCTTCTCTATCTTTTGATATCAAGTTAAAAAAACCCTTGTACTTTGTGACAAAAAGCTCTGAAAACCTACCAGCAAAGAATAATTATGCATTAGTTTTTGTCTTACGTACTAGTTATTTTTTAATTAATGTGATCTGAAAAAACAAAATGAGGAATCAAACATATATAGTGACATATTTGTAGCTTAGATGAGCACAATTTAAATTAAAAAAAAGAAAAAAACTGTCAGAAACTATAGAGACAATTTAGAGCAAGTCATTATAAAATAACCTAAATTAATAACTAGAAATTGTAGATACAAAAAATATTTTTAGCTTTGGTTTTGCTTAAATCAACACCAGAAACTCAAATCTTATTACTTCTGAAAATTATATATTGACTCAAAATCCTATGAAGATAGCTAAATTTAAACACTTTCAATTATTTTACCAGGCATTCAATGACAAAAAAATCACCTTCGTGACTCAGTAGGTGTTATTCAACAGTCATTGGCATTGACATATATCTCTCCATTGATTTAAGTAAGTTTAGCAAATGCTAGTCCCTTTTTCTTACTAAATTTAGATCCCTCTGGCTTGATTATTGCCCCACATACCAGAATGCTGTTAATCTGTTCACCCAAAATACTCCACTCAGTAGTCTTCAGGGTAGGTATAATTTTGAAATCTTTTCTAACTAGCCTTTTAGTAATTTATAAAATATTTTATTATAACTTTGAAGTATATTAATGAACCAAGATATCGTTAACAACTAATGTGAATCTTAAACTATTTTAATCTCTTGTTTTCTATTTAAGCTGCTTACTACTCGAGGATATTTAAATTAATGTTATGTTATAAAACAAGAGGGAAACATTTTTGACATATTTTATGGAATAAGCTGTCTAGGGAAACAGTGGAATCACCTTTTGAATCTGGAAGTGTTCAAATGGCTTGTGGGTGTGGCACTTGGAGGCACAATTTAGTGGTGGACAAGATGGTGCTACATTAGCAGTTGAGTTTGATGATCTTGGAGGTCTTTTCCAACTGTAACTATTCTGTGATTTAAAATATTTTCAGGAATAAAATAGGTCATGAATTATTGGAAGTTCTGGCAAAAACAACATTGTTATTCCATGAATAAGGATAAAATAATGACCACTACTCAGATTTCTTGTTCCTCTGTCAAATATAATACATAATTGCAATACATTAAGAATGCCACAATTTTTTTTTCTAAATTTAAAAACATTCAAACACTTTCAAATCCATTTGAATGGATTTACAATATTTTCCTAACAAAATAATCTCTCAGGATATTATATATATATATATATGTATATAAAATATAAGAACATATACAGATTACTCCCATTACTGCATGTAATTTAAATCTTACAGAAGATAATTAATGAAATGTCTGTGCTCATTTACCATTTTTGATATCTTGATCTCATAAAATTTATTTTTGAAGTGCTACAGAACTAAAATAATATATAATCATGATCTATTCTAAAATTATCTTCTCTTAAACCAAATAAATAAACAAATTTATATTGCTAAATATATCCTTAAGCCTGATGTTTGCCTGATAATTGGATTCAACAGATGTTTTACAAGCCCTATTTTTCATGATTATAGCTATCTCCTTAGAAAGAAAAAAAAATTTGAAAATAACAAAAGTGGATGAAAAACCTTTTATAGAGAGATTTCTGCACTAGTATGGATGCTAAACATTTATGGACATGGACAGTTTTTAAACAGTCTAGCACTTTTAAATTCACTATAAAAAAGAAAAGAAAAAATCCTTACACACACACTCTCAGTACTTTAAATATTTCCAGTCACAAAACTATGCTTATTCCTAAATTGACTTTGAATAAACACTAACATCAACCAAATTTTTAAAAAATTACATATTCTAAATGGTGTGTAGATTATTTGGCTTGAGTTTGAATAAGACAAATGAGAATACTCATTATGTGGAAATAATAAACACATTCTACACTTATATCATCTCATGCTTTTGGGGCAAATATTTGTGGCAAAAAAGAATTAACTAGTATTAGGTTAAACATGTAAGGGGTGTAAAAATAATGTGCTATTTTTATTTCTACTAAATAAAAATATAACAGTTGAGGGAGTACATCACTGTCTTCAGTCATCTTATCCTTTAGCTCTGTTTGAAGGAAGTCTTGTTGCCCAGTTTGTATTTTTAACACAAATATCTGCCTAAATTTTTCTATCTAGTGTAAGAAAAATAATATGAGGACACTGAGTTACCGTCTTGTATTTTTTTTCATGCAAATTTATGAATTCTATGTAATGATTTTTTTTATATTATTAGTAATTTTCTTTTTACATTACGTTTTTTTCTGTGTCTTTCATCCAGAACAGTAAGGCGGAATTAATACTATTTTTTTCATTGCTGAATGTCAAACAATGAGATAATTCTTCCTCTCTATCTTTTTAATTGCTTCTTCATTAGAAAGAAAGAACCAGTTCTGGGGCTAGAGTAGGCCATGGTA
>VZSR01003049.1:144385-176233 GCA_013398615.1 Brachypodius melanocephalos
AACAGCAATGGAGGTCTGACTAAAGATAATCTGTTTCTAAAGCTCATTGCAGCCTTTAATGAGTGATATAACTTCCTAAGTGAGTCAGTTAACTCCTCTTTGTCAACCCAGCTCTTGAGATTGAGGTTCCTGGATAATAATAAAATGATCTCCTTGTAGTAATCCTTCCCAGATCATCCTCTAGAACAGAATTTTTGTAGTAGAAGGCATTACCACGCCAGATCATGAGTATTCAAAAACAGCACTAGCAGACCATGACAGAAGTAAACCACCACACTGGTTTGACCTTGCCCATATGCTGTACTGAAAATAATTCCTGGACTGTGGAGTATCTTCTCTCCCCTCACCAGTTCAACCTAAAGCAGCAAGCTGAATAGAATATATTCAACATTCAATAGAGGGCATTGGCAAGCACCATTTTGCAAGTCAATTTAAAAATTTACCAATACTGATGCTAATTCAGGTTGTTATTCTATCATTGAGTTTACAATTATGAAGATATCTCCTTCCCTTTAGACAGAACCAAAATAATTGCATATTTTGACCAAATATGAATGTTGTGAGATTTTTTCCCTCAAGGATATTAACTTTGTTCTGGCAAGAACAAAGGGATGATAAAGAAAAGTGTGATGACATTTTACTGTGCATACTAGAGAGATAAGAAAAGAAGTAAGGGGATCTTAACAACAAGAAGATATAAAACTACAAGTTACTCTGTTGTCTTTGTATGCAAACAATATCAAAAACACAGATTCAAACCACAGAAGATTTTTGCTCCTTAGTGGAAACTGATTAAATTGTGAGTGCTGCTTCTCTGCACTATGAGTAGACTCAAAAAAGCACTTCACTTCCCATCAGGAAATCTGAGTATTTGATTAAGTATCTTTCAAATGGGAATGAGTTTGGTTGTTCTGGGGTATTTTAGTGATGGAATGCAACAAACTGAGAAACAAATGTATTCTTTTTTCCCACTTTCCTAAGAATGAGTGATTTATTTTCACTTGAAAACACTCTATGGCTTATTTGGTGCAGTTAAGACTTTAGTATCTCTAAAACAATTCTTTTAAACCTCAGTGGCCATTCCTTGGCTATAGGGGTATAGATACATGCCCAAAAGAATATTGAACCAGACCTCATTTGAGGGTTAAAAATATTTCCAGATCTGTGCAATGACAAATATAGGATATCTTAAGGCTCCAAACTTGATTCTTGAGCCTCTTAGAATTATTATGCAAATAATCCTAAAACATATTTAGAAACCATATTCATTTCCATGTAAGTGTGTTGCAAACATAAATACTGGCTTCACCAATACAAATAGTGCCAGTAATTTTTGATACCTGCATGCACAGAAAAAAAAAGGAAAAAAAAAAGAAGAAAAAAAGAAAAGACAAACATACCTCATTGCATATATATTTTTTCTGCTTTCAAAGATCTGGCATAAATGCCAAGAGAAAATATGTTGTTTGAATTTGTTTCATAATGATGTATATATACTTTCTGTTCATCTTTGCGACATACAACTTTATCAATTTACAAAAGCTCCACGTGTGTTTCCATATTGATTAATTTGTGCTTTTTAAACACAACTTAAGATTGTTAGAGCTACTTTTTTTTCTTTTATATGCTTCTTTAAGAGAATCTTTAGTAAAAACAAAGAAATAAAAATATGCACACCCTCAAATACCAGTGAGAATTATTTAGCCTTCAACATTCTAGAACTTTAATTATGTCAGGGGAAATTCTAGGACAGTATTAATAAACATTTCCTTCTTGAAGTTGAATGTAGTTTAGATGTGTTATTTTTGTTGTGTTAAGAAAGTTGCCTGAAATAACCAATTTTCACTTCAAGATCCAGATTTGAAAAATGCTTTAGCTTTCACAAAAATGAATTCAAGGGGACATGAAATTTCATATTATGTACACTAGTTTTGTCAGTTTCATTAGTTCTGAGGGTATATTTGTCAAAACTAGGATATCTGAAGTAGACTCAAAATGCAAATGACAGATTGAGAAGAGAAGTGAAGAGGGAAGAAAAAAACTTGTTTTGTAGCATCAATTCAAATGCTTTGATGTCTAGCTGATGGAGAAAAAATGTTCATGGAATGAAAACAGGTTACAAAATCTCTTCCAAAAGACAGAGCAAGTTTGAAAGTACAGCTTCCAATATAGTTCTGTGAATTCTAAGATATTTTATTGTGTAATGACTGTGCTTCAACTTATAAATTTTAAAAGTGGAAAAATACCTCAGAAAATAAAGAAAAGGCATTTTATATTAAGCAGCTCACACAGATCCTTGTGGGTCTCTTCTATGAACTACTAGTCAAATTGTGTGCTATATAAAAAAATCCAAAACCATCTCATTGCTTTTGTTGCACTCTGGCAAATTCTGTATAAGAAGTCATGGAGTTGAGATGGAATAAGATACAAAAAGAATTTGCTAATTGAAAACTAACTCTCCAAACAAACATTGATATGCAGAATTGTCTTTTTAGTAACAACTTAATCATTTGCATAAAACTTCAGCTCCTAACTTCATAAAATTCAGACTAAATTCACGCACGTCTAAGTTGTCATTGTGTTTTTAGATTTTGTTCTAAATACATATGTATTTATTAAAGTTAATTAAATTAATTATATTTTATATATATAATATATATAAAAAATTTATATATATATATAAAATATATATAAAATATATATATTCTATATATATTATATACATCTATGTAAATGCCTACATATATATTAGTTTTTAAACCACAGGGGGAACAGCATATTTTAAATATGCTAAAATTTGATTTAAAATATCTACTGATGAAGAGGATTTTTTTAAAAGGAAAATAAATGACTGAACCTAATGTTTGAAAATTATTCATAAAAACAATTATTGAATTTAATGTTTGAAACATATGTGTTATTTTTCGAAAATATTCCTCACTGCTGATTCTTGAACACAATATCTTTATGACTAAGGAAATGAAAATACTTTGACTCAATGTTTCAAAAACAATTGAAAGTCTTGAAAATCATCTCCAGCTTCTGAAGCATGAAAGAAAATTTCTATATTTTCACATTTGCTAAAATGTTATTTGACTGACATTTCCAATTGGATAATCTAAAATATAGTTCTATAAGTTGAGACTCAGCAATATTTCTGGTATTTCTATTATGTTGTATATATATATTTATTTGAAAAGCATCTTCCTGTGCAGTTGAGGGGAAGTGATTTTACTGATACATAAATTGTTTTTTTCCAGATATATTTTATTTTTATTTTTATAAAACTTTACTTAAATTTTAAAACACCTCCAAAACTATTATTTAAAATTATGTAAGTGTTCTTATTGCCAGATTAGGACTTTCAAAAGCTTAAGTGAATCATACTTCATGATTGTAAAAGATTACAGTAATAAAAGATAAAACAAAGTATAAAACAATATAAGTAGAAAATATAGCAACATGTAAAGATTGTGTATTTGTAAAAATTTGTAAAAATGGTAGAAACCTCTAGTTTCTCATCCAGTATTAGTAACTAAAACCAAACAGTGTACACAATGGAATTAGGATAGACTTGGTGGAGGACTGGGAATGCAAGTATTTAAGGTCAATATTATTCACAATATTATTTAATGTTTTGCTTGTAGATAGAGATATTTTCATATATGTTCTGTATTCTATGCATTTTCAGATACGTATTTAGTTTATTTTAAACATTTTCACCCTATTTAGCCAATTAACAGGCTGTTCAATCAGTGTGTTAGAATATTTTGTGGACCTGCAACACATAAAGCTAAGCCAGTACTTCGGAGGAAAGGAATTCTCAACGTAAATGTAAAACAACTTTTCTCCCTTTACCCTTACAAATAAGCCCAGATGTCATGACTCTAGTTTTTTAACTATGACGCCAAATTTGCTGGATAGATGGAGTTTCTATTGTAGGTCCATAGGATTAAAACTCGGTTTCTTGATATGCACCAAATGACTAGAGAAAATAACATTTTGGCTGGAATCATTGAGAGACTGTAAAGTTAATGGTTAATGACTCAAACAATGGACAATGAGCTTTGCCAAAAATGTGCAAAGTAACAGCCCAGATGCAGAGGCCATGGGCACCTGAGGATGACCACAACAAATCAATGCTTATTCAACAACAAGCTGGGATTTGAGCCAGGTAAGGAAAGAGGTCGATAAGAGGCAGATGCTGTGAAGTGGGATAGCTGTTATCATGACAATGTCTTCTCTTACACAATTGGCTCACTTGTAAAACTTCACCCTGAGGTGAAGGTATGGAGACATTCACATTACTCAGCCTTTCTGATGGGACATAATTTGTTCAATTACACTGACATGAGAGAGAGGTTTCATGTCTTAGAAGGTGTCATAAAGCACCAAAGACCCCAAAGTGTCCACAAACCTTATTTCTGGGGCCTTCCACCAGCACAGTCTGCAGTGTTGCAACAGACAGTGCAAAACGAGGTACCTCGATGTTCCCATGTGAATCTAAACATACATCAACTTTGTGTTCCCTGGGCTTCCCCCACCCCCAACCAATCAAGACTGTGACTATCATTTCGACCAAGGGGCATCTAAATTGCAACAATCAAGTCTCACCATGGGATCCACATGTAGTGATATCTTTCTACTCTTATTCGTTCTTTCTCTTTCTTTTCCTTATACATTTTCTTCTGTTATTTTCATGTTTTTATATTAATTACTATTACATATTAATATTAATAATGGTCAATACTTCCTTTCCACTGTAACCAAATTGTTCTACAAGAAACCCTACAGATCTATGTATATGTATATGTTGTGCTACCCACAAATAATTCAGCGCTATTTCACTTTAATCTGCCCCAAGGGATCTATTAACACAAACCTGAGTTACCCTAGCCTTCAGGGGCAAATCGTAACAATCATTAACAGTTGTGAAAGTACAGAAACTGATACTTTGTTCTGTCTACTAAATGCAGCATTGGCTTTAAAAAGGAAAATGAATTCTGTAAGATGGCCAAAACCTCTGCAAAGAGATTTTGCTTGACTAAAATCACAGTGAATTTTTCAGGAATTCCAACAAAGATGCCAATATTTTCCTCAACTGCATGCTGTTTTCTTCTTTTTGAGCTGAAAGCCAGTGTCACTCTCCTTCTTTTGTTCTCATCATAACTTTTTGGAGCCTTCCTTGGAAGGCATTAAAATTTTGATTGTACTCTGCCCATTTTGTAATGGATGTACTTTGAGATTAGAAAAGGGAAAATATGGTTTTCAGACCCTCAGGAAAAGAAATACTTTTGGGAATGTAATTTTGTCTGAAAGTTACATTTATCTGAATGAATGCATCAAATATTTGAATTAACACTTGCTATGTGCTAATGAAACAAATGAAAAGAAATTGAAGGAAAACATCAGTCTTGAAAATGTATCAGGATGTTATGAACCTACTGTAGCCCTATAATTTGAAATGTGTAGTGTTTAATAATTGATATTTCTCACTATATGAAAAACATCCCTGAACTCAAAACTGCATGCTCTAAAGAATCAGCTGTTTCCTGAGGATCTGTTGAATGCATGATTTCTCAAATGGTGAAAGCATCAACAAAGGTTCTCCACAACACATCCTGTTCTGTTGCTTGCCTGTCTTTTTTAGTGTTCCAGAATCCTGTGTAGCGATTAGTGATTAGTGACTATCCAGAACATACAACTAAATAAAAATAATAAATTATATACTATAGAAATCTTGGAATTTCTCATCTCTAAAAATTATTTTCAATTATTCCTAGTAAATGTAAAGCCATGACAAAATGCAATTGCAGTACAATAGAACTGATTTTAATATTTGAAATAACACGTACTGAAAATGTTTGTGTCTGATGGATTAATTTCTAGAAACTAAGCATCTGTTTCAACTTAGCTTCTAAGATTAGAAGAACAAAACAAAACACACTTTCACGTTAATTGGGCAGATGGAGAGAGCAGAATTTGAAATTACAATACAGTAATTGATCAGGATTGTAATGACGCTAATTCCAATTAAAAGAACACTAACAAGACAAATGTTCACTTGAAATCAATATCATGATAATGAGGGGGTCTATATCTTGCTGTCCTTGCTGATTTATTTCCACAAGCAGTGATTTTCAGACAGAGTTTACCTGCCAAGAGAACTTCTCAAAATAAGTGAGGATGCAGATAGATAATTAGAAGAATGTTGGAGGAGGACTAGAGTCAGTCATTGGAATGGCACCACTGAAGATGATAAAATATCTGTCTTCATTGTAGTTGTGACTTAGCATCTGTGCAAAACACTGTATTTCAATTTACAAATAGTAATGAAAACAAAAAAAATAATATTTGGTGGTTCTTTCCCCAAAGTAAGATAATCTTCTACAATAGTTAATATTAGATTATTAAAACTAGATATCCAGTGATTATAATATTAAATTGATTAAAATATTTGAAAATTTAGGAATGTATTTAATTTGCTTTTGTAAATGATGTTTTATATTTATATATTTATATAAACGGTTATATATTTTTATATATTTTATATAATAATTATGTAATTATATAAATATATAAATATATTTATAATAAGTCCTTATGGAGAGATGTAGGTCTGATGGTACATACCAATGTCTTGACTATGGCTTATCAGTGTTTTTACAGCATGAGGATTGTCTCTTCAGTAACTGCTATGTGTACTGGGGTCCTACTGCCCAGGAAGTGTCTGAACATTACTTGCTAAGAAGTAAAGAATAAATATTTTTGTTATAATTTGCTTCTGTGTGCAACCTTTGATTCTCTTTATTAAAATGCCTTTATCTTGACCCACAAGTATTTCCTCTTATTTTCTTCCCCTGCCCTGCTGATGAGACAAGTGGAAGAACATCTTACTTAACACCTGAAGGCCAGGCAAGGTCAACCTACCACAGTCCTATTAGTAATGTGTCTATTTTATACATAAGATAAAATTTATATTACATGCTAGAAAGCAAATATGAGTCGACTCTATCAACAGCATCAGGTACTATTGTCAAGGTAAGAATGAATATAAAATTACAAAATATTTTTTCCTATAGTACTACTAACTAACTTTATTATTTACTATTAACTTTATCACCATGCTGTAAAATGTTTTACACCACAATTAAGCTCCTATATTTCAGCCATTTCTCAAAGTATTTCACATTTCTTTATGCAGTAATTACTGTTGACAACTGGTGTGTTGAATACAACTGTATATTTTCTGGACCTTAAAGGTCCATTTCTGTTGCTAGTGCATACAATAACAGCTCAAAGCACATTTATAGTCTGTAGTTTTTAAGTTCCAAATCCTCAAATATGTATGCCTTTGAGAACGAGAACAGGCATACTAAATAAGTATACTTCCCATGCTCTCTGGAATACACTTTCCTTGGAAAATAATCAAACACTCATCCATATTATAATTTGTTTTGAAGTGATTGCGTTAAAATGCCGGTGCAACCCTATTAGCAGAATAGTGTTAAGACAAATGTCAGAAAAAGTACAACGGGTCTGGAAATTTTTATGCAGGTATTGTGGTATTGTGGTACACTATAAAGTATCGTCATTGATGTTTTTTGTCATACCAAGATTAAATGTAGGACATAATAGCACATCACCACTGCTCATTAATCTGAACAATGCTTTCAAACACAGAATACGAAATTTAGAGGTTAGGACAAGTAAATTACCTCTCTGCCCAGTGCATTTTTCTGCAAAGCTCTCTCCAGTAAATTTCACTTAACAAAGTCTGTGTTATGTACTGTGGCTCTTTTTTTATCATTCTAATGCAATGTTAAAGCAGCTAAATATTGGAAAATGTAAAAGACAAGCATGTAAACAATTCTGTTCCTCATTCATCTGGGTTAGGGAACACAAATCTAAGACCAAGAATTTTTGCTTTAAGAAGCATCAATCTGGGGTTTCTGCATGCTTCAGAAACTACTGGTTATTTTCAGACATTAACAGCTATTTCCGTAGCTAGACTTATGAATGTTTTTTAACTTGTAAGAGCATTAAAATTTTTGAAGTCTGATTTTAATATTACACCTATTAATATTTATTCCTTATATATTTGTAAATTACAGGGCCAGGAAGAATCACTGTGATGATCTACTTTGACCTCCTGCAAAAACCATAAGTTACTTTGAAGTTAAATAATTTAAAGTTCCTAATTCGCATTAAATCATGGAGATCTTGTAAGGAAAATGATCCCAGTAATATGTCATAGGATCACAAAATGTCTCAATTTGAAAGGAATGATCAAGTACATCTGTCTGCTCCTCACATGATAAATACCTTGTGCAGTCAGAATTTCTTCAACATCAAGCATTACCAAGTCATTGTTTTCCCTGCTAGGGGCTATCTTGTGTGTAGAATTCTTGTTTGTCCACATTGATATGTAAGTGGATAGCTAAATTCTGTGCAAAAAATTCTTAAGTGAAAAAATGAGTTCGTTGTGGCTCTCAGTAAACGACCTTCCTGCAGTTTGCTGTCATTCTCAACACTTGCTCTGCGGCTGTTGATTGAGTAAGAGTAGAAAGTGTCACAGAATCTAACTGGCCAGTGTGAATAATGCCATTTGTCTATTATAACTTTTTTTTTTTTTTACATTGGTTTCTCTTAGCTTGCAGTAAAACACCTGCAGTTTTATGATCATTAACTTTTAACTTATTCACTGTATATAAGGAATGTCCTGCTTTGTCAAAATACAAAATCATCTCCCAAGTATGGCCTGTATTCTTATTTACTAGTATCTAAACAGAGTAAAATAGAAATTTGTCATGTATTAGAAGTTACTATATGTTCATCCACCAAGTGATGACTTTCCATGTAACTATATTGATACTTATTTATAAACGCAAACTAGATTACTTTCAAAGATAGAAGAATATAGTATTTCAAACTACTTTTTATTTACACAGAGGTCACCACACAGGGAAAGCACATATACAAGCTGCCAAACATCACCTGACAAGAATGTGTTTATGTGTCCTAGTCCTGATTTTACTCATATTGCAAGGTATATTATTAACATGCATGAGTGTGTCAACATCCAGATGAATTTGCACCTGTACTTTGTTTTTTTAATCATCTCCCAAAACTTTTTGCCGTCTTTGGGTATTATTGGTACAGATATAAATTGATTCTAAGTAATTTGAAAAAGACATTCAGTTGTTCAGACTCAAACAATTTCTGGGAAATACCATTACTAGTAGTGCACACTTAGCCAGAAATATAACTTGAAGCTTGTTCATAATTTTTAAAGCACTGAATATCAGAAAAAAAAAAAGGAATAACCTGTAGTACAACCCAGAAGATCTAGGATCTTCTTTGTTTTAGCTGAGACTGATGATACACACCCTGAAGAGCAAGGCTTCTTCCTTCCGTTTCTCTTTATAGGTGCGCTATATAATTCTTGTCTTCATGGAAGTTCAATTTAGCAAAGCTGTTTTTTTCTTTCTCTATGTGTATTGCAGCATTTTTTTGCTGTTTATATCATAAAAAAGGGGTTTTTTGCAACAGATTCTGGAAACTATAACATCTGAAATTAAAATTAGATTTTTTTTCTGGATTTTCCTCTTGAATTTTTCTTAAGCCAAGAATTTATTCTTAGATTAACTAATATTTTTGCAGTCAGATTAAAAGAGACACAACCCCACCTTTAATTAACCAAGTTACAATACTAATACTATTGCTCAAACTACACAATTAATAAAGACCTTTTTATAATAGGGTTAAAACCAGCACACAAAACTTTTTTGGTGTAGGTCACTTCCTTCTAGCATTTTCCTCTTCCTTCCAAAGTTCCTCTGCATCCTGCAGTTTTCATGGAAGGAAAGAGAAAGGGCTTTGGAAAAAGTCACCAACATGCCTCATGTCTTTCTCTTGAATCTTCATGTTTGCTTAGAGTTTTTTCTTATGGACAAAATGCTTTCATCTCACTGTTTCACAGCTGAGGCTCAGACACAACACGTGATCCTCCCCTAGTTTCAGCTGACAGCAAAAGGATGGCTGCTGCAGAATATCTTTCTCACTAGAGGGATTCACACAGTTCTGGCCAACACAGGTGAGGCAGGTGAGGTAAAATGGTTGTCAGGGCCCTGAGAGCACCACCGGGCCCGACTGCCCCGACCCCATCACCCTGTGGCCTTCCCACGCCGTCCATGGCCCAGGACCCCACCATGTTCAGGGTGTTCAGGGCTCCCTCGCACACGGCCATCGGTCCCCGGTGCAGCTCCCCACAGCCCTGCCCAGGGTGGCCATGGGCGCTGCCAGGCCAGGCCTCACCCGCGGGCCGGCCCTGCCCCAGCCCCAGCGCCATGGCCCCGGCTCCCCTCAGCACACCTGATCCTGGCACGGCCTGCAGCTGACACATAGCGTGCTTGAAATAAATACCGAGATGTTAAAGCAGCACAGCGTCTGTCCAGAGTACCTCGATCCGAGTTCAGAAAATAATAATTGTAGGAAGTGTAACAAATGAGTTGGTGTTTAAAGTGTCAAAATTTGCTGATTCTCTGTTCACAGAGGCAAACACAGAACAAGCCTCTGGGGTTACTGTTACCATTCAGTTCCTACAACAGCAAAAATCCAATTTCACTTATAGCAACAATCAGTTCTTGGGGTTCAAGAAAGAACTTTAAAAGATATTCATTTATCATGGTTTGTCATGTGCTGTTGCTTTGAACTACCCAGAAAATAATATGCATTAAAAAGTAGTACTGTCAAGCTTGCATTGGGTAGTGCACAGAATGATTGAGTTGTCTTTCTGTCTACAGCTTGGGGGTTCATCATCATAGCATATTTTCTTACACAATTCAAAAGATATTTCATCAATGAAATACATTAAAGCCATTTTCTTACTCTGTCACAACACTTATTGAATTGTCAAGTCTTTTTGCTAGGGGAGGTGATAGAAACTGATTAAATATATCTGGGAAGTTTTGATATTGAGTAGCCAGTTTGATTTCCATCTCTAACCTACTCATAGTAGTCTGTGCATGTTTTCCCAGTGGCTGGTGTCAATTCTGAGCTCCTGTACTGCACTATACGTTGTTACAACTCAGAAAAAGTTGTACACCAAAGCATTACCAAGATTGATGTAAAAAAGCTTAAAATTTTTAAACTGTTTCATATTATTGTTTAATACATTCTGAAAATCAAATTATAAAATTTGATACATTTTACAAATCACTTAATTGTTGATATCAGATATAATGAACAAAGGTTTCTTACTGATGTAAGATTGCATAAATAGCCAGCAATCTGGGTCATACTAGTATATATAATGATAATTTTACAAGCTCACTTCCATCATGTGAGCAAATCACTACTGGAAGTAAATTATGGATTTGTAGATACAGTTTATTCTCTAGAAACAAAACAGTACAGTCTTTCTTAAAACAACTGTGTTCTAAAAGATGTAAATGATTGCCTTTGTGCTCTCATTGATGTGCTTCCTCATACCTGGAATTAGCCTGGTGTGTTGGATTTTTGTTATGAAATATATAGAAAGTGGTGTCTTATATTCATGGGGATTTTTTTTCCTCAAAGTAGGACAGATGCAGCTTTTAAAGTTGTAATACTGAAGATTCACACCTGACTGAAGGCAAATTCCAGAGGCATGAAGATATTCTCATCAGAAGTCCAAAAGACATCAAGGTACTTCTAAACATAGGCAAAGATTTCAATTCCATATCTCCTGCTCCTTGAGAAGATGGTGTAACTATCCATCCTATAAGAAAGAAAACCAGTAGAAAAATTCTGGGACAGAATTAAGATTTAATTACCCTGCAGGTATTTTTCTTGCTATAAGCAGCTAAGAATTCTATTCCTACTGTCACAGTGCATCTTGGATTACTTTCTCTACAATGATACAAATTCGTGGGATTATAGAGGACTGCCATTGACCCCATGCCTTTTACATCTCATAAATATAGTCCTGTAGCCTGGTAATACAGTTCTGCCACAGACAGCATGAAGCCTCAGGCTTTGTGCAGATTTTGCAGTCTTACAATAGAAACAGATTTGCTCAATTTGAACTTCTTGTGACCTGGCTGGAGCTATGTTTTCACGTGGTTTATCTGTAATGGCAATTTGCCTAATGACCAGGTGGTTATGGCTAATTCCTTTTACCTATTTTACTATGGTAAAACTATATTTTTTAAATATATAATAATAGCAACAGGTTAAGTGTAGAATAACGTGATTTGGATTACAGAGTAATGACAGTACATGACATTAGTCAAGCAAATACACAGATCATCTGTGGTATGACAATAGAGACATTAAGAAGTGATGACAGAGAACACTGTGTGCTGGACCACAGGCATGAGATAATGAGAGATAAACAACAAACCGTCCCCAGTGTGCAGTTGAAGAAATGGAGATGTGGAGCTGGACAAAAAAACTTATGTTGTTTACACAGAAAGTAAAGTAATATGGTCAAACATGTATAAACCAAGCTGTAAGTGATAAAATCAAAGTTAATATAGAGTTGCAGATAATGGATAAAATAAAAAGGTAGAAAGTATACCAGCAAGCATAAAACCCTTTCCAAGCAGTTCCCAATATGAGGAAAAAGAATCTACTAATATCATACCCCTCTTGATGAGTTATATGGATACTAAGGACTAATTCCACCATTCCTTTGGTATCCTTAGGGAAAGAAGAAAACCAAATGTTTGGTGCTATGATTCTGAACAGATTTCCCTTTTTTTTTTTTTTTTTTGTCATTAAGAAGTGTTTAAAAACATACCTTGTTCTAAAAGTGAAAATTATTGTCTTCATGCTTTAACAGTAAGTGATTGACATGCTGCTCTACACTCCTTTGAATTAGTGTACACTAGAATTAGTGTAGAATTCAGGCAAGGCATGTGTTATTGAGAGAAAATGTTCAGTGATTCTGAGTCCAAGCAGAACTTCCTGGTTCGTAATAAAGTAACTAAACTTTATTTTACTCTAAGACAGACTGCCATTTTCAAAGCATCCATCGGGAGTGCTACATGCGGTGTAGGTGCCCTGAAGTGTGCCTCAGATTTTCTGTGAAAATGCCAGTTGACAAAATGGAAGGAAGTGTCAACTAATTATAAAGTATAGATGCTTGCAGAACAGTATCTGAGCTAATATTTTAACCCTGCTTAATTTCTAGTGTAAAATTAGCATCTCTCAAAATTTATTCTTGCCCAGCTCCAGGTAGTTGCATGAATTAGGTATAAAGACATTTAGATTGCATTTTGAGACAACCAACTCTCTAAAAAACCTTCCTAAGTCACTGGTTGTGGATAAAAGGCTGGTATTGTTATCTGTTATCATGTCATGTTATCAAGTGTCTGCCAAGGAAGGTAGGAATCTTCCTGGAAGTGAAAAGATGACCCTTCTCTTGAAATTATTGTAACTTTGAAATTACGAGGCTTTCAGGCAAAGATATGGAAAAAGGAATAACAGCTCTTTACTAGTATATATATATACATATATATATATATATATATATACAGACACACACATATTTACATACATACATATGCATATATATATATCTCAAGAGAGCAAAAACACAACAACAGCAACAACAACAAAAAAAAAAAACAACTAAGCAAGCAAGCAAGCAAGCAAGCAAGCAAGCAGAAAACCCAGTAAGAGCCTTTTCTCACCCATCAAGCGATTTCCCCTTTGGTGTAGTTGCGATCACAACCTGCAAAGGGCGCTGTTGGCTGGCGTGGGGCAGAGGCGCTGCAGTGACTCCCAGCAGGGCAGAGGGGCAGGGATGGTTCCCCCGCGGCCTCAGGGATGCTCTGATGTGTGGGCTGGGAAAGCCTTCTGAGGTGATGGTGGGACCTCGGTTCAGGGGGAGGACGGGAGGTGGCTCGTGTTTGCAAAACTCACAGGCAGAAGAGCCAGCAGCTGCTCTCAGTATCATTCTGGGTGGCAAGCTGAACTGTAGCAACATCCCCGGAGCAGCCAAATGCCCTCTGTAACACACATGGCCGTTCTTCTTGATGAGAAAAAGGGATGATCTGAAAAAGGGACCAGCAACCAGCCCCCCATCCTCAGGCAACAGTCCTGGAGCCCGCTCCCAAATACCTCTCGCGTTGTTTACACCACAACTCCTGAACTGCTCCCCCACCTGCCAGGCATGACTCCCAAATTCTAGTTTACCCTGGCCAAGCCGTTACTAAGGAAAGGCTTAGTAATTCTGAGTACTTGTGTCACTTAAAGTTCACTTATTTCGTGATCTGAATTTATAATTTATGTGAAACTCACTTTCTCTTTTTTTTTTAATATAGGTAAATATGTTATATTTATGTAATATGTATAAATAATATTTTGATAAGAACTGTGTTCAGGTGTCTTAATATGTTTCTATTCCTGCTATCTGTTTGATATTGTTACTCCTGATTTATATTTCCATCATTTTTGTCTACAGGGAACAATTATTGTACAATCAGACAAATGTTGAGTAATCAAATATTTATATGGAAGAAATGTTAAGAGGTTTTTTGATTGCTTTCACAAGCATAAATGTATTATATACTTAATAAATTAGATTTCAGTATTCTTGAGCTATAAATAGGAGTAAAAAAAAAAGCAAGAAATTCTGATTCAGTGACTAATATTAAAATAATGCTTTGGAATGGATGGAGTCACTACCTGTACAACTGGATTTTTGTTTTCTTCTCAGTGAGCGGGTATAAATCAATTTTTGTGTGCTACTGATGTAGTCATTCTTCAGTGCCACATAATCATTATTGTGTTTTCTATCCTACTTCCACATCTGACTCTTCAGATGGAAATTGCTGTTATGGAGTTTCCATGACATAGTGAACCCAAAATGACTAAATGCAGATGAATATTCCCCAAGCAAATCATGACCGTATATTTTTCTCAGCCTTCCTTACAACCTATTTTCCTGCAGGATACAATTTTTAGCTCAATTTTTTTCACATCTTTCATCAATAATCCTCCAGTGATTTGATCCCACAGTCAACAGAAACAGTTGTTAGCCCAAGCACATAAATTGTCTTATCAAAATACCATGGAGCATTTCCACATATTTATAAACATAAAACTGAAAGAGATAGAGTTTTGTGAGAATGTCAAGAGACACTGTTCCATGCTAAAGTTATGCAAGCTGCCAAGGAATTAAGAAATGAATAAAAAAAATACTGCTACACAAACGCTGCACTCTATACTGTCAATTTTGGATACTTGGTGTTTCAGAGTTTACCAAAAATTTTACATTCCTTGGTCACAGAAATGGTACAAATAAATCTTTAGTAACAATTCAATCAGTATGCATTTGCTTTCACAACCAATATGCATTATAAAACATCTGTGAAAGAGGATCTCTAATAAAGAATAGGGAAAAAAAGCAGGTATTTAAAAAGCTGCAAATAAAACTTCTGTTAGGACTTCCATTGACCCTTTAGTCTCCAACTGAGTTTTTTGTACTATAAGATACAAACTCACTAATATATCATTTAAAAAAAGATCAACACTAGATTTTTAATAAAAGCAACATTGAAAAAATAACCAATATTAATGATTATCAAGCATTAGTTGATTTTTTATTTCTTTTTATTAATCTTGAAAAAAATAATCATTACTACTTTCTTCTGGTATTTCAGGAAGACTCTTTTCTTACATAAAAATAGGATGAAAATACCTAAGAAAAAGCCAGTCATCTCATGATGCTTTATGTAAGAGATACACAGACACAAGTGTGAATATCATAAACCGCTTCAATGCCTTATAATTTTGAAATAACTTGGGCTGCCCTAAAGCAAGGCATAGACCTTAATAAAGAATAAGTCTTTATGACTGTTTCAGTTGATTGCTTTTGAGCAAGGAAAATGAGAAATCATTATGTGCACTGGTAGAAGCTTTCTTTTAAGTGGCAGTTCAGTTTAATTCATATCACCTTACTCATGACAGTGATAACAAAAAAAAGAAACTGAGGACAGATTCCTAGGGATAATTAAGCAGTGTTGATCTCAGGAAAATTGTCTTTTCAATGAAACACTGATTGCATTGTTCATAACAAAACTACCTCAGCATGACAGAACTAATTAGTGACCATCTGAACTTACTTAGCCAAACGAAAAAAGCAATTAAAAATGCCGTCATCACCGAATCTACCACTGAACAGCTGGTTATACTGATAAGCAATACAGAAAGTTAAAGCTACTTTGGAACACAATGGAACTTAATCTGCTTGCTAAGTAGTAATTAGAAAGCAATGAGAGAATATGAGATTACTGTTGAGAATCTGTTATTATGATGCAAACAACTTTCAAAATGCAGTTTGATTCCCTACCACCTTCCCCTCAATATTTCTTAAATAAGGAAAGTGGGTGAAAATTTAAATTTTTAAAGAGTGAAAATAATAAAGCCTCTAAAAGGTTTTCATTGATGAGTTCTGTGATTTGAAGAGGTTTTTGGGGTGCAAAATGCATTTTTACTTCCTTACAGCAGAATTTACTTCCTTACAGCAGAATTTACTTCCTTACCCTTTGGAACCAGGTTGACCACTGAAAAAGACTGGAGCAAAAAGCTCAGAAGTTCTTCTGGTAGATTCATCAGTCACCTTTCATAAACATTGCTTTAAAAAAGAATTGGAAAGAACAATCACAATTTTTCCCTTCGTATATTGAAAAGATTTGAGAAATTTACATAAAAATGAGAAAATAAAACATTGGTCTTATTTATTGTATCTAATTTATATTGTTAAAATACAACAAAATTGAAGTTTTATAAGCATTTTATATTTTTATAGTAGAAGAAGTTTTATAGGTATTCACTGTATGTGTATAAGCTTTCACTGAGCATGGAGGAAGTGTGCACCTTATGTAAAGAATGATGCAGTGACTTCATTATAAGATTGCAAAAAACTCTAATATAAAAGCTTATCAGCCATAATATAATCAGGCATATATTACATACATTGGTTTTTTAGGTTTTCTTACTGATGGCCCATATTCAAACAAACAGCTATGATAACTCTCCAACATGTCAGTCCTTCACTCAATTTTTCATCTAAATATGAATTAAATAGCGCATTAGTAAAAAGATACACTGATTTATATCAAGAGCCCTCTTCAGAGAATATTCTGCAAAGATGTGGGAAAATATTACGCAATATTTTCATGCATTCTAACATACTAGATTTCCTAAAATATCCTGCACAGTTTGGTTTGTAGGCCTAGAGAAACCATGCAAGAAAACACTAACCATTTATTTAAGTCAATACATAATCAACAGAAAATTTAATGTTAAATATACACTTATATGCTACACAGAATGTTTCTATTATACTAGTTGACAAATTCAATACTAATTCTAAGGGACTGTGGTTTTGCTTAGTAGGTTATGGGTCATACACCTCTTCTGCAGAATTCCTATTTGTTCCATGTCTAGGTTTGGCTACTTCTTTTATCTCCTCATTACCTCAAGACTTACAAACCATTGCCTTATTCTGACTGACTGCTAGCTTTAGGAAGCATGGTAGCTTAGATGTAGTATCATGCCTTTTATCTACCACACTTATATTAAGCCTCTCAAAATTTGAGTCCCTCAATATTTAAATCAAATTTTTCAATTGTTTTTAGTTGTTAATCAATTGCTGTAGCTGGACAGATATGATTAAGCAATTGCATTGTGAGTGTTTCATGTTTGGTTAGTCTTTTAAGGAATAGGGAATGCAATCCTAAGATGAATAGGCTGGACAAAATGGCCACCAGAAATGAAGTTAGCAGAACTGAGCAGTACCTGGTGAAAAAGTAATTGGTGTGTGAGATTGTGACTACTGACTCATTATATACTGTGTAATGAATGCTGATGCTTTTGTTTGTTAAAATATATAAGTAGTGTAAATTTTTGATGATCAGGGAGCCAGCCTTTTGTGGGTTACCGTGTACTTCCTACTTTGTGCAGACTAGATTAAAAAAATAGAAATACCTCACCTTGGTGAGAGAATGGACAGTGCTCACTGGGTAATGAACTCACATTAAGAACAACAATGCTAACATAAGAAAACCTGAGCTGAACTAGTCCTTGCAGTTTCTTGAGTGATGAGCAAGAGGCCACCAAGAGCCCAACTTTTAGGTGAATGAGCCATAAAGGGATCAAACCCACTCTCTTGGTGTTATTAGCATCATGCTCTAACTAACTGAGCTAGTGATAACAGTATTAATATTAATTTAGGTCTCTTTAAAGAGAGTGTGCATATATATGAAAAGAAAAGAAAAGAAAAGAAAAGAAAAGAAAAGAAAAGAAAAGAAAAGAAAAGAAAAGAGAAAAGAAAAGAAAAGAAAAGAAAAGAAAAGAAAAGAAAAGAAAAGAAAAGAAAAGAAAAGAAAAGAAAAGAAAAGAAAAGAAAAGAAAAGAAAAGAAAAGAAAAGAAAAGAAAAGAAAAAAAAGAAAAGAAAAGGAAAAGAAAAAAGAAAAATGTCTGAGCATCTGTCTAGTTACAAGTTCTTTTAGATACAGACAAGGCAGTCACAATCTTTGGAAAATAACAGTTCAGCTTGCCACAGAGATAAGCAGTAACCTTGAACATAACTCTGTCCTTCTTCCCTCAAATTAATAATTACTCTTCTCTGACTTTCCTGTAACTGATAAGAATAGCCATACATAGTTCTTCTCTAGGCTGGTTCTTTGAAGATAGGTAACCTTCCTCTCTAGATAAACAAAAATTCATATGTCCAATGGCTCTATAGTTCTGAATAAATTTCCCCGTATTATTAAACCAGTTTCTTTTATACCAGCTAAACTGCATTTTGGGCATATATTCATGATACTGAATGGCCCAATGTGTTTAGCCTACATTCCTGAGTCCTTTCTTCTTCTCTTTCTTCTCTGCACTGCTCTTTTTCTCTTCACTCTCTTCAGCAGGACCAACATCTATTTTACCTGCCATGACTCCATTTTGCAGAAAGACTGAATGCACAAAGCTCCTCTTTCAGGTTCTATCAACCCTCACAAGACAGGGAAACTGACAGATGGAGAAATACTGTGTGTAAAGGTAGGGCACAATTTGCTTTTTCTTAGATTATCAGGCTAAAGCTTTGGTTCCCAGTATTGGAGGAGACAGGACACTCATTACAGTTTAGTACAGGACAACAGGGCAATTATCTCAATTTAATACAAAGTAATAGACTTTGACTCTCTCCCTAACATTAGCCTGACAAATCTAGAGCAGTAGGATAAATTCCAAGCAATATGGAAAGAGATGAGGCAGGAAAGAAAGAGGGAGAGCAATAATCAGCATCTTAAAAGATGTACATAATTCTTATCACTCTCAGGAATTCACTTTTTGCAGAATTAAATCAGCAGGGGGAATCCTTCTAGTGTCAGATAAATTAATATATCAGAAGAGTTGCCTGTATGGTGAAATTATTAGTATTTTCAATTCATGAAATGCAAATGCTATATATATTAAACTGTTCAGCTGTAGATGTCCGTCACATAGTTTTCATAAAATTGCTTTGTTTTCCAGAATGTTCCCTGTAAATATTTAGTTTATATGTTGACTTTTTCTCTGACATTGAAGTCTGCATATTCTCAAGGGTACTTCTCTTGTTGAACTTGGCTCCATTTCTGTTGATGTTTCTCTATGTTGATGTTTCTCTAATGTCTAATGAAGACGTTAGAAGATTTATAATCAAACTTTCTTTTCCTAGATAAAAAAACTGTAACTATAGTAGTAATTTAGTTTCATCTTTCAACTACAGTTGTCAGGATACACAAAACCGTAATCTGAAAATAATTTGAAGGAAATATAATGTGCTAATTTTACTGTAATTTGATTTAGTTTATTCTACTATAAATTAATGTCTCAGTTAATGATTTATATGTAAAACTCTATGATATTTCATCTCATTGAGAAAATGAAAACTGATCACATTCATCATATGGCTTTAAGTTTTGTATTTATTCTCTTTCATCTGTTTTAAATATCTTAAATAGAAGAGATTTTTATTCTCCCTCTATGGGGAAAATATTTCTGCTTCCTGCTCTGCTTTAACTCAATGGATTCACAGGTAGAAAATGTGTTTATTTAGGTGAAAAGTGCCAAAAAATAAGTATCTACCTTTTCCAGGTTTTAATCACTGTAGAAGTAAGTTCAGTGGTTATTATTTTTGAATGGTAAGAACTTTGGACTTGAAAATTTCTAAAAAATTACCTAAAATAAGAAATAACTTGATCCAAACCCAAATATTTCACACAGAGAAAGTCAAGTAATATGTTTACTATTTCAGTGTTGGTTTTGCTGGTGTTGCATGCCATTAAGTTGAAGTAGTAACAACAGGACATTACTGTTTATGGCATTTCATTTGAATGCCTGTTCTTTTTAGTGGCTTCTATTTAGTTTGATTTCCGTTGTGTTCAATATTTACCAAAAGTCAATATTTTAAAAAATAATAGCAATAAAAATAATAATCGTAATAATAATCATATTAATGACTTGATGTTAGCATTTCAATTAATCTTAATTGAACTCTTTCCTAGGAAGTCCAGGTAAGGACTAAGACTCCATTATTTTGCATATAGAACTGACATGCAGAAAGAGTGATCTCTGCCAGAAAAAGCTGTGTGCATAGCAAATAAGAGAAACAAGACACAATAATGAATACTGATGCAAATATGCTGTATGCTTGTTTCTGGTTGCTGATTTTCCAATTCTAGAAATATTACTTTTAAAGTATAATCAAATATTTTTAGCATAATAATATTTAATAACAAAGACTAATATTTATAGCAATGACTTAAAAATAGACTAATAAAACATTATAGGAAAATTGCATCTTATAGAGCCATCTTATATTTATTATCTTAGGATAAATATATTTCAAAACCAGTCTTAAAAGAAAATGATGTGGTGATGTGAAAGATGTGAGGATTGAAAAATAAAAAGGGAGGTGATCTATTCTGTAAGATAACTCTACAGTCTCTATTTTTAAATATATATTTTACTATTCATGTTGTCATTAGAAACTATTGAAAGCTATTTCTAAATAACATTGTTAAGAATTTGCAAGAATTTCTAGTCTTTGGAATGGGCAATATTTCCTTTGACAAGAGTCAGTTAATATGAAAGTTCTTACACACTCTGGGAGAAGAGACAGTATCACATGACTTTGAAAATCAATGTGATGTTATATATAAAAAATACAAGTCAAAATAGATTAAAAACATTCTTTACATTGAAATACAAGTGACAAATATATTCAAAACCATTTTATTATGGGTTACTGCTGACTCAAAAATAATAAAATGCAGAACAAATAATTCTACTTCTTTTCAATAAAATGTTTTTAGGTTCAGACTGTTGTCAAAATAACGTAAGACAAAAGGTCTGCAGGATGAGAAATGAGTTAGTAGTACTATAGTGACACATTTTTTTAGTAAAATAGATTATATCCAGAATGCAAAATTCTTTATTCTTTTCATGTGAAAGATATCAAAATTTCCTGAAATTTATATTTCTGAAAAACATAAGCTACCATATGGATTTTTTTTTGTTCTGTTTTCTTTAGCAAAGTGTTAAAAATATAGTTCTCACATTCTGTGAAGAATGAAAATTACTAAGGAAATTTATCAAATCCTATAAAAAGATATACACAGGATGCAAATAGTTGTTAATAGCTTTAAATATTTTAGTAATTTTAATAATCTATAATTTCATCATCTGCTTAAGTATCAGTATTCTTGCACCAAACACACAGTTGGTTAAGACAAACTGTTAAGTAAAACCTTTAGCTAAAGGAATATTCCTGTCCTTTAAACTTTTAGCATCTCTGGATTTCTGATTTCATACCTTTCTAATGTAGATTTTTTTAATCCAAAAGAAGTTCACAACCATTATCACCTCACAAAATTTTGAAGTTGGTACCATGATAAGTGAATTCTCTCCACAATAGTATATTTTTAAAGAAACGTATTTGGGACCAAGGATGAGTAGATTTCAGAAATACAGGAGATATATTAAATGTCTCTTTTTCTTTTCAGTGAATGAAGTAGAATATAAATCTGAAAGTGGATGTCAGCTATTGATGTGTAGCACAGGTAATAATTCTGAAATTGCCTTTATACTCTTTCTTTATCTTGAACCTACTTATGCCTTTACACTTTTTCAGTCTTTCCCACTTATTGTTTCCACACAACTTTGAAAATGTTTATCTAGTCAGTCTCCTTCCTTCCAAGCAGAAGATAGTTTATCCATCCTCACATATTCACATTGTTTCTTTTCATAACAAGCTTCTACAAGATGAATTTCATTACATTTTTTGCTCATGAAATGTTCAGTATACTGAAAAAAAAAAGAAATTCTATGTAGTCTACTGCTTTCTTGCACTTTAGAGCTGTTTGAAAGCTATTGGCTAAAGGTGTCCAAAGTACACATATATTGTGTAATTACTGGTTGATTCTGACACCCTGAGCAAAAAAGTTTGCCAGATGAAGTGGTAATCATAATAATTAGTGTAATTATTATGGAGTGTATTAACAATGATACTCCTTAATAATTATTGAGTGTATCTCCCACATATTAAAAAAAATTCAAACACAAGCAGTAGCAATAGTAACAGAAAAGCAAACTTAAGGTTATCAAGATTATTCTAGCATTATCTTCTCACAGTTGTTCTCCATTAAAAAATTCAAGTCAGAAAGGGGTCTCTGGATGCCTTTTAGGAATAGCTTCCAAGGAAAATCATATCACAAAGGGCTTGTCTAATCAAGTTTGAAAATTTCCAGATCATAAGATAACCCTATGAGGGTACCCAGATACATAAACTACTACATTCTAAACCCTCCACATTTTTTTAGGTTTTCATTTACATATTTAGCTTTGAAGAACGTCAGTGGTCAAGCCTCTAGATCATGACTGCATTTTAAGATGGTGAAACATGAATCTCACAAGAGAAATCAATGTCTTGTCAGCAAATGGTGAAAAGAGGTGTAAAGTCTTAGGTTATTGATTTTGTCCTTTCTTTCCTTAATATTAAAAATTCTAGAGAATAGTATGATTAGTGTCAAATGCACAAGTTCTGTTAAGACAGCGATGCAGATAAGAAAGCTATTGATATTGACTGAAGAGATTGTAAATTCTAAATGCTGTTCAAAAACACAGGATATATATAATAAGGCATATGATAAAATATTTCTCAATGAAACAAAGACTACAGAGATGGTTGTTTTATTCAATTACTATTTTTAAGGGGTTTAGAGAGTTATAGATAAATATGAGACAATATAGTTTAAATGGACAGACTTTAGTGGAAGCAGACTTTTTTCATCTTTATTGAGGTATTCCACTTCTGCTATCTTGACTTGATTTCCATGTATATTGAGAACAATATAACTAGCTTGTTAACAGGCAAGGTGTCATTTTAACAGATGGTTGAGTGTGTGGAAATCAAAACTATGAATGAATATCATATGTATTTACTGAGAGCATGAGTCCCATTAGAAAACACCCAAACATCTGCCTGTCCTAAGGTTATCAACCTATGGTTGAGTGGATGTGCCATCTCTAATCTACTGTTTTGACAGAGATGTTTACATGAAAACTCATCACTCAATCACTAAAAAAAGGTGAAAGAGTCTAACAGAGAGAAAATAGATTATAAATTGAATTTTTGCTTCATAAAATTTCGCTAACTAGGTAAAATGATTGGAGCCAAGGACTTTAGCTTTCTCAAGATTAGTAATTTAGTGTTTTCACGGTAGCTTATAGGCACTTTGCTACAGACAACTGTAAGCTCAAGATATGGCTGTATTCCTCCTCCAAGGAGTTCTGACCAACTCATTTTCTGTCCATTTAAAATGCTTTCAGCTATAACAAATAAGAAGCTTTTCTCACTGGTCAAATGGCACAACATATGGATTGGGGAGAGAGTCTTGCCACAGGAAAGTTATTACATTTAAGGGTAAGTATTTTTGTAATGCACTACAAGAATTATATCTAATATTTTTTCTCTAACAAAAGAGTCTCTAATGCTATTGAGCTCACCAAGATTATTTTTCTATTTACTTTATGTAATTAAATAATAGCAGATGAGACTTTTTATAATCAATGCACAGTTATCTCAATTATAATTTCTGTTTTAATAGAAAATAAATTTTTCAGCAGAATTTATGTATGTATAGATCTTAATGTTTTATTGATTCATGTATTTATTGGCATAGAATGTTGATTTCTTATGTTATAATTGTCATTACAATTTTAAGAAAGAAAACACCTACAAAAATTATTTTATGATGTTTGTATAGTTATCTGCTTATTTTGTGTTTTGTGCAAAGTTCAAAACCTATGATTCTATGGCAATTGCATTTTTTGATACTCTCTTACAAATTCTGTGCACACTATACATAATGAATTACAAATGCAATAATGGCAGATGGCATTATTATCCACTTGAGAAGACCAAACAAAAAACTACTTAAACTAGATGTAACCTTTGCTGAATGTATTATAATGAAGCATTTTTGAGGTAGTAATGATGAGGAAATTGTCTAAAGTACATGCATTTTTCTTTACAGCATGAATTGACAGCATTTGTACCTTACAGTAAAAATTAACATGACCTTTCTAACTTTTCTGGGTTTTGTTTATCATCAGTCCAAAATATTGCTCACTGAGCATGTATCAATTTTAAAAGCAGACTCCAAAATAACTATGAGAAATAAGGTAGCGCTTAATAGTTTCAAAAAACCCTTATAACATGCTGTTTGTGTAAGCATGTGATACCGTCCATAAAATACAGTGAACACCTTCCTGTTTATTCTAATGCAATTATTTGTTAACTCTACCTGAATTTAGCTGCATACAAGTTACGTTTGTAAGTGAAAATACAGCTGGCTTCACAAAAATCTCCAGTTCTCTGTGGTCAGATGTAGCATTTTGCTAAAACCTTTCTATCTGACCCCTACATCTACAATAGCAGTAGTTCAGTCGTTACTATTGGAGATGCTATTGACTACAAAAGTAATCTTGGATTAAACATCTAACTCTATCAAACAAATTACTTACAACGTAAACACGTAATTATGTTTATCTACTCATAAAGATTGTTTTCCATCCTACGGTGGAGAGGAGCATGATGAAGCTAATATTCAAACTGCAGCTTGTGGAGGACCAGCACAGGCAGACATTCCATGATAAACTGCTGCCCATGCCCACACTTGAGCAAATCTATCCTGAAGTACTCCAGTCCATGGGAATGACCCATGTTAGAGCAGACATGACAGAAGTAGTGGCAGAGAGCTGATGTTATGAGCTGACCACAACTCCTCACTCCCAGAGGTGTTGAAAATGGAGGATAGAAATTGAGACTGGGGAAAAGGGAGTGGTGGGTGAAGGTGTCAAGTTTTTTTTTATTTTTTCCTCACCATCCAAATTTAATTTTTATTGCCAGTAAATGAAATTAATTTTCCTTGGATTAATTCTGGTTTCCTGTAAGAGTAATTTGTAAGTGATTTCCCTGTCTTTATGATTACTCATGAGCCTTTCTATCTTATATTCTCTTGTTGAGGAGTAGGGTGGGTGAGGGTATGGCAGCCAGCCAAGGTCAGCCTACCACAGTTCATTATTTATATGCTGGTCATATCAATGAGTCATATATGTCATTATTTTTTGTGTTAGTTCTACTTTATATATTTTTAAATTCTATAAAACTGTTCCACAGATTAATTATAATTTTCTGTACGAAATCTAATAAACTACTCTAGGAAAATGCAAAACATTTAGGAAGCATATTTTCCTAGTTATTTAATAATAAACATTAATACTTTTGTTTTATAAAATTACTTGTGAGCCCATTTGTTCAATGTAAAACTATTTTCTAGACATGACTTTGAAGACAGGATGCAGAAGCAGTGTTTCTTTTTCCATTCTTCACAAGAAATTAATTTTCTCTGCTTCACCTCTCTGTTTGACCTTCCTTAAGCTTTTTGTGTGATATGGATCCAGGAAGCTACTGGATTTTGTGAATATTAATGAAGATAGCTCAAAATTTCTACCTCCTAAGAGGCACACAAAAAAATGCAGTACCACAGCTAACAAGCGTATTCCCATAGGAATTTGATTTAATTTGTTTTATTGGAAAATTAAAGGAAAAAAAAGTACAATTCCCATGGTTCAGGAATTTAAAATGCACTAATATTCTGTTTGAAAAATAAGATTCTCGTGATACAAACTAGATTTAAACATCTTAAATTGCGGGTCCATCTGTAATTCCATTTACACGACAGTAAGCCAGGAATAATAAAATGAAATTCAATATAATTGCTATTCAGTATCCATTATCATACATAGCATGTAACTTGAACCTATGTGATTTCAATGATGTTAGGAAAACATATTTAGCCATTATTTTAATCACTGCACATAGATGCTATCTTTAAATAACTAAATAACTAAGAGTATAGGTCCTATTAATGTTCTTTTTAATGTTCATGTATTTAAAATGTAACTTAAAATAATAAATTTGGAGTTAATTTTATAAAATGTTTGGTTAATCTACTAATATCTGTCAGTCTACCTATGTTGTAGTGTTAGTTGAGCTCTGATAAAAGGTTAAATAATATAGTGTTGTGCATATGCTTATATATTGAGTCATGCTCTGACAAGGCAACTTTCAAAAAGCTTGGTTTTTTGGGTTTTTTTTTTTTTTTTTGATGCTACTATTAATGTTGCTCCATCACTACCAGAAAAGGTGGATAAGCTTAGGGCTTAAATTTGATCTGCAGTATCTTTAACAGAGATCACGCGTAACAAATGGGGATCTCTGTTTAACACAATATCAGACTGAATTTTTGAATTTGTATCTAAAAGTTGAATCTCATTAATTACACAGTCTCTGTAGAATTTTAATGAAGAAATTTCTAGAAAACATATGGCATTTAGTATTTTGCCACTACTGGGTTTTTGTGACACAGCTGTTGATGTTCATCTGCCATGCAAATGTGAAAAATTGTTTAAAGTCTGTTACCTGAGGACAGCCTTGGCTGCAGTGAGCATGGAATGGCAGAGATCAAGATCTTTAGGGCAGCAAGAAGAGGACACAGCAAGCTTGCTGTCCTGGATTTCAGGAGAGCAGACTTCGGTCTCTACAGGGATCTGCTTGGTAGAGAGCCATGAGACAGCCCTGGAGGGAAGAGGGGCCCAAGAAAGCAGGCTGATATTCAGGATTACCTCCTCTGTGCTCACGAGTGATGCATTCTAGCAAAGAGGAAGTCAGGCAAAAATGCCAAGAAGTCTGAATGGATGAACAAGCAGCTCTTTGATAAACTCAAGCAGAAAAAGGAAGGCTGTAGAGGGTGGAAGGAATGGCAGGTAGTCTTAGAGGAATACAGGGAGATTCTTTAAGTAGATATTAGTACAAAATCTCTCTTCATATCTTCATCTGCATTATCTGCACCATCCTAAGAACAGAAATTCAGATTCTTATTAACTGCTCAGAGCCTTTGGATAAACCACTATTTAGTCACCAGCTCTTTGTCTAGGACTTCTAGATCATAAAATCATAGAATGGTTTAGGTTGGAAGAGGTAATATTAAAGATCATGTAGTTGTAACCACTCCACCATGGGCACAGTCACTTGTGCACACTGCTAGGTACAAATGTTCCTGGTATACTACAATGCAGTCAAAGACCAAAAATTACCAAAGGGTTGTCCTTGCTTTCAGGAGGTGAGAGGAACAAGCATGTCAACTTGTTTGCAAGGTGCTTGTATCCTCATCCTTTGCCATGGAGGACTTCATATCCCAATTTATACTTTTTGGAGAAGTGGAGGTGAAACTGTAGTCAAATAATATGTTGTTGCTGCCATAAATGGTAGCGAGTAAGCCACTTTATATGTGAATGAGAGTCATTGAGAGTTATAAAGAGAGGGATTATAAAGACTGTGGGTCTTGTGCAAGGGCAGAATGGAACTGTGACATCCTACCATTGCTCCATCATCCAGTTGGCTGATTACAGTGATAATGGTCATCTGGCCTCTCTCTGAAAACCTAGCAAGAGGCCAGCATGCCCATGGAAATCCCTTTGCCATGCATTACATGACATATCCTATGGCTGTAGGCCTCCTTCCTAAAGTCCTTTCTAGTACAACATTGCTGTAAGGTCGCAGAACCTTTTCATCTCCACCTTTAACAACCCCAATTCTCTCAGCCCATCTTCATAGGACAGGTGATTCAGTCCTCAGATCATCTCAATTTTGTAGATTGGAAGCCTGAATGCAGGTATAAATAACACCTATTTTACTTTTCTTTCTGAAAACCATTCCCATCTCTTTAAGTATCCACTGAGTTACTTTCTTCAGACTCATCCAATAGAATGTAGTTATTTGTGGGTCAAAATGAAACTGGCTGGATAATCTAACATATTATATTACGTTCTAATAGTGTTTATCTACTAATTTATTCTACTAAAAGAAATCCAACCAAACAAACAAACAAACACACAAAAAAACCAGAAGCATTTCTTGAGATTTCTTGGAAAAAGAAAAGAACCTATATTTAGTTATTTTTTTTTCTTCAGGCTACCTGGTAAATGCATAAGAATTTGATGTCAGGAAAAAACATCAACTATGTAGAGGTGCCTGTCACACAGTAGATGTTAATAAAAGGAAAATACATGAAATCATACTTCTCCACCAAACCTGAAATTTCTTTCTCAGTCTGAGAGCTGCAGTAAAACTGTTGTTTAAATCATCAAATCTCTTCCAGCCTTTGACAATGCAAATGGGTACAAAGAACTAGTCTTGTTACTCTTTCATATGACATTCAATGAGTGAAATGGTGCCTACCAATGTCATAGGCTGCCTATTCTATTAACTCTTCCAGAGAATTGAGAATTGAATACCAACAGATTTATCCTTAATTAGCAGATAGTGTAAAGTATGAAAAATAGTAGAAAATATTGCACTACTGACCCCTAACATGTTACAGAAAAAAAAAGAAAAATACCATTTAAAACTTGTAATACCCTAAGTATCATTATCTATTTGACATAAGAATATGACCTTTAACATTTATATCTCAATAATCAATAAGTGTTATCTCAGGAAATAGTAAAAATGCAGTCCTTTCATTGCCATTCATCCGTTCTTTTGGTTTTACTAAAAATATATGTGTGTAGTATACATTTGGGGGGAGGGAAGAGAGAAAGTTCAGTGTTCTTTCTGATGTCAACTAGTAATTAAGGAAATCTGAGTGAAGACTCAGCTACCCATAGGGATGCAAGGAAATGACTGAACATAGTTTAGGCAGAGGTTTGAGTATGTAATTTATTTATGAACTAATGCATTAATTCATGAGAATCTGGAGGTGGTATGGGGATTAGGGCTTTCTACTCTATAATCTTTCCCTGGGAAATGTATAGTTTAGTATTCTTAGCCAGCTGGTGATTGAAACAGTCAGTCTGAAGCCAGATTGGTTTGCTTTTTTTGCTTACATGTACCTCTGAGTCAAATGTGAGGTACTGACATCAGCCTGTCATAACAGATCTGCAGACTGAGGACTCAGACAACCCTTTGAAAATGCTCTAGACTATAATTTACCCCAAGTAAACCCTTTTTCCTTCCTTTTTTCAAACTCAAGTTAATCATTTATCTAACACTCATTAGAATAAAAAAACAAAATGTAAACAAGTGACAAGTCTTGAAATGTGTGAAAATGTAACTAGCTAAAAGCAGCAAAAAATAAAGTCTATATTTTGTTTTAAAGATACACCCAAAAATCCTACAGACTTTTAGAAAACTATTTCTTCTTCTGCTATGAGATCAATGTACAATAGCTTTATGTCTTCAGTTACTTGGCTTTGTCCTTTAACTAAACAACAGACCAAGGGACAAGAGACTGCACTTCTATAAACGTGGGATAGGAAAAAAAGGTTAAAACATTATTCATGCTTCCTCCAAGGTTATACTATAGCTCTTGATTTATAAATACAGATTATTATTTTTGGACTAACGTAGATGATATAGACAGTGAGGTGAATGGAAAATCGATTGTTTGGCAGCACCTCCAGTGTTGTGAGCAGTTGCAATAAGGTCCAGTTGGAGACAAGTAAATAGTAGTGTATCCCAAGAGTGGATACTGGGTCCAATACTGTTCAGCTCTTCTGTAGTGACCTGGACATTGCAACAGGGGGCATTCTAATCAAGTTTGCTGAAAATTCAAACTGAGTGGCTGGAGGAGAAATTTGCCGTCAGTACACTTCAGCAACTTCCTGGCCTGCTTATATTTGGCTGAGATTTCCCTCCAGAAGATACTGTGTGCGTATTGGTTTTAAAGGAATAAAAATCTCAGTGGGAAAAAGGTTAAGACTGTTTGAATGCCCCACTTCCACCTCCACAACTGTGAAGGAGAAAAACAAAGAAAAACAAACTACAAGAAGTTAAAAATATCAAAATCACAATTTACTAAAGAAGACACCAATAAACACAGCAATAAAATTTTTAAAAAGAGGACATTGTTTAACCAAAAAAGGCACAAACAAAACAAGATGGCTGCTGTTCCCAAGTAACTTAATGTGCTCCCCTTGGAAAAAAGGCAAGATGTGGTTTTGATCTCTTGAGAATATTTCTTCCATGTGTCTAACTCAGAGTACCATACTCAAACACCATAAGTTCTTCTAATCAACAAATCTTTCTGGGGCTTTGCAGCCAGGAAGAGCAACAATAACTTCCTGCATTTGTGCTCCCTGTTTTTAAAGGACACACCACTGCTCCCTTCTGCAAATGAAGCAAGCCAAAAACAGTTCCACTTCCTGTGTCTTGGTGTTCCCTGTCAAAAACTCCCTCCCTGGGCACCTCCCCAGCCCCCAAAAGTGCCACACTCACAATTCCATTTAAAAATGCTATTGAATATTTAACACTGAAGCTCCACCTCCTTGCTGTGTAATCATAGCAGCATGAAGACCTTCCTGAGAGCCGGGATATGCAAAGCTGACGTTCCCTGAGACTTAGGCTTAGGCACATTTCAAGGAATGGGACATTCACAGCTTCTCTGGGCAACCTGTTTCAGTGCCTCACCATCCTCACTGTAAAGAATTTCTTCCTAATATCCTATCAAAATCTCACCTCTTTCTTTTTAAGGCCATCACCCTTTTCTCACCACTACATGCTGTTGTAAAAGGTCCCTCTCCAGCTTTCTTCTGGGCTCCCTTTAGGTACCAGAATGTTCTAGAGAGTGTCCCCAGACCCTCTCTTTAGGCTGAACAAAACCTAGAGGTTTGATAGGACAGGTACTCAAGTCTTCTACTGATCTAGTTGCTTTCTTCTGGACCTATTCCAACAGGTTCATATCCTTCTTATGTTACAGATCTCAGAACTGGATCAAGTGTTCCAGATGGAATCATCAGAAGGGAGTTGAGGGGGAAAATCACCTCCCTTGGCCTGCTGGCCATGCTTGTTTTGAAGCAGCTCGGGATACAATTAGCTGTTAGCTACAATTAGCCTTCTGAGCTGCAAGCACTTATTACCAGCCCATATACAAATTTTAGCCACTAATACCCCTAAGTCCTCTGCAAGTCCTTGTGCTTGGGCATGCCCCAACCCAGGTGCAGGATCTTGCACTTGTCCTTGCTATCTTCATGAGGTTTGCGTGAGCCCAGCTATCTATCCTGTCAAGGTACCTGTAGACAGTATCACTTCTCTGCTTCCCTCTAGAGCATGAACCTCACCACACAGGTTGGTGTCATCCACAAACTTGCTGAGGACTGCACTGAAACCCACTGTCCATGTCCCTGACAAAAAATTAAATAATACTTGTGCCAATCAGACCTCTGAGGAGCACCACTTGTCACTTACATCCTCC
>VZSR01003049.1:176333-225159 GCA_013398615.1 Brachypodius melanocephalos
TTGGAATGAAACTTTCCCCTTCCTTGTTTAGCTGAAGGAGGCCCGTAGTGTCAGTCACATGATAATTAGGAGACGTCCAGAATTCAGCAGTAGGTGTTGAAGTGCTGTAGATCAGTGACTACCAGATGTCACCCTTCAGAGTAAGCCTTTAGTATATCTGCTAGCCTGCAGGAAGTTCTGCACAGACTTTTCTGAAAGAGCTGTCTACACCATCAGACAATTTGGGATGGACCATGTTTTAGTGGATTGAGCGACAATGAATAGACTGTTGATTCAAATAGCTCTGTATATTGATTACAGTGGATATATATAGTCTACCTACACAAACATTTGTCTGATCTGCCAGAGTTTGTGCCATTTCTTTGCTGTTTCACTAACTTTATTTTTGTCACTATCAAACCCATTGAAATCAAAGATCTCCTTGTGACAGCAAAAGTTCTCAGGTGAGAAGTAAAATGATTTTATAAAAATGCCTCTAGGTTATTACTGAAGCTGGAAGAGAATCATATACAGAATTTCAAATATTCATATTTAAAACTTGGATTAAACTAAGATATTTCAATATTTTTTCTGAATAAAAATGAAAGGAGCTATATCATAAAATGGCAGAAAATTTAACAGTAAATGTGGCATCTCTATACGATCCAGAGTGGAATACCTATTCTATCTAACCTAGACTAGGGCTTTGAACTATTGAGAGTAATCATCTAAAATGCAGAGAACATTTCAATTTAGAGAAATTTTCTCAATGATAGATCTATGTACCAATAAAGTCTGTAGGTGTCTCAGGCTGTTACTCCAGCACATTTCCCAATCACTCCGATACAATACTAGGGTTGTTTTGAGGTGGGTTTTTTTTTGCAGTTTCTTTTCTCAGATATAATCAATTGGAGACTGTACTCAAGACACTTCCCAACAGCTTCAGTGTGGAACCATCATTAGACATATATCTTAGTGTTGGTGTCTAGCAATAGGGATATTGTCACTGACACATGTGTTGCAAGCATTTAATTACAATTAAATAAGCACCCAACCAAGCTGTGTTCAGCTACATTATAATGTGATTAAAGGCTTGCTCTAAGAAATATTCAGGATCTGCTTGGCTAGTTTTACTTTCTAATCTTCTAAGAAAGGATTAACATTAAAAAATGGTCTCATTATTTCTCTGCTCCTTCGTTTCAAGGCACAAATAATATTTAAAGATTAGAAAGCTTACTTTGTCACTGATGTTGCATAAGCTAATGTAGTATTTTCACATATTAATTTTATGATTGTAGTGTATTTTATATATAGCTGCATTTACTGCTGCTATTCATATTTGTTGTGTATTCTTTGGAGTCTTTTGCCACTAGGTGCAGGTCTGTCTTGCTGTCTGATCCACACAATAAAATTGACTGGATGTTCTACTGCTCTTCTTTTCTTTAACCTAATCTGTTTTCCTTATCTTAACCAGATAATTTCAAATTATTTCCAAGCACATGCATATGCACTCAAAGTTTGATTGTTGTTAATAAAAACAGTAATGAATTTGCCTTCAATAAAAAGAAATCACTCAGAAATAATAATTTGCCATACAGAAAAAAATCACAGAGTTTATTTTAATCTTAGTACATTTAACATTGTTACTTAATTTATTCAAATGAGATGTGATAACTTTATAGTTTTTAATATCTTAAATGCTTTGACAATTGGGAAATTTAGTTATTTTCCCAAAAGTTTAGGAAGTAATTCATCCATCCAAAGCTGATTTTCAGTTAAACTGAGTAAAATGTGTGAGAAAAAAATTATTTAATTAAGCATCTGTATTGCCAAAACAGAAGTCTAAAACCTTCATTTGACATTCACAGGGCAGAATTGCAATTCCAAGAGACATTACTTTAAATACTTTCCCTTGTATAATGGAAACATGAAATAAAACAGTGGGTTATTTTTAAGGATTTGTGAAGAGGGAAATACATACACTATACTTTCAGATAATTAAAGGGAGACAAAGTTTTTAAATTCATAGGGTTTTTTTTTTTTCATAAGCATTTAGCCTAAATTAGAACAGCAAGATGAAAATTTATCTTGAAAAAGAATAATTTGTTCTGTGGTATTCATCATAAATCTGAATCCAGTGTTCCAATGAAAGTTCTTGATGAAAGTGCACGGAATGTTGTATCTAAAAGTTTTGTTGAGTCAAATTTTATGTTCCAGTCATCACCCTTTAATACATTTTCTTTAAATATTGGTCTTATATTTGCAAAATCTTTACATACACATTCTTTTCAAATAACATTTAGTATACCCGTGAGTAAAAAAAAAAATTCATATTTAGTACAAATTCTAAGTACTTTAGGAGAATCCTTTTGGGAAACAGACTGATTTAAAATGTACTTCAATTTGAAACTGTGATTTCTATACGGGCTATTCTGGAAGCACCATGCAAAATAAAGCTTAAGAACAGGGGTAGCATTCTGCATATGATTAGGGAAACCAAAATTATCTTTCCCTTGGCACATCTGCAAAAGACAGGACTTAAAAAATAAACTCTTTCTGCAGGCTATTGAAATTAAGCACAGTGATCTCATACAAAGCACAGTGCAGCTGGTATCATGGGATGAAGACGGTTGAATCTTTTCTAATGGAAAAATGAAGTCAGACCAAGCTTGCCTCCCTTCTTTCACAGAATATAATTATGTAAACTACAAAGCTCTATTATAGACAATGTTTATAATTTACAACTGTTTTTCCCTAAATTTTAAATAAAGCTTGTTAACAGTTGATGTCAAGCCGACATATTTCCTACAGATGCCACAAACAATGAACAATCAAAAATCTGTTTCTGTTGTTTCTTTCATAATTATTTCAAATTGTGGGATCCTGTAATAAAAATCAACATAATGAACAAACACCATTGCATGTTGATAAACATCACAGTCTTTCAATTTCAAGAAAAAAAAAACTGTGGCATACTAAGTAGTTTAGAAATTAATGTATTTCTCTACAATGATACACAGAATTTGATCATAAGAATTTTCAAGTTTAGATCATTTTATGGTGTAGAATGTTTTCCTGCTCTGTTGATTTATCTAAGATGTCTAGGGAGTTTTTGAATCTCTGCTCTATGACACACGATTTCAGTCTTTTAAAAAAAAAAGTGGATAGATAGATAGATAGATAGATAGATAGATAGATAGATAGATATCCCTCTAGTAGCTGGGCTCAGCCACTCCAGTAACTCATCTGCCCAGGAGCTGCCCTTCAATGCCAGGCTCCCCAGTCAGTACTACTTTTATATATAATCTGCCAAGGCTGCAGACCCACTCCAGCTTCCAGTATAAAGAGTTCTTTACTCACTCTCACCCCTTCATCCCTACACACAGAGGTGACTAGCAGTTGACCAGGTTTTCCCTGAACCCAGTAGGGAAGGTGATGATGAACCTTTTGTAACCAAGGTGCTATGCTGTAAGGCATGAAAATAAAGGCACAAGAGGCTAGAGCCTGACAGACATCAGCCAAAGCGGAGGTGCTCCTGCCAAATTTATGATCTGTTTTCAACTTCTTACTCCTAAAGCAGGATTCTTTCACCTGGCTTGCAAGAGTTGATCAACTCATCAAGAAAAATTATTTTGTTTTATTCTAATTCCTCAGAATAGGATGCCAAGCATCTAATACAGCTGGGCTCATCTCCTAGGAAACAAGTACATTCTTTTACACAAAAAGTTAACAAGGAAAGAATCATACTAACTGAGGTGATTGGTTGCTCATACTTGATCACACCTATGACAAAATTCCTAGTGCACATGTGCTGATCCTGGTCCAGTTCATTATTTTAGCATACATATGTATACAAATTATCCTGGAGTTTGTGTGGTTTTTTATATAATCATCTGAGGTTACTCTGGGTTATATTTTCATCTTCTTAGCTATCACCAAGATATTGTTTAATCTTATACCTTAATAGCTTCTGCTTGAATGTCTTCAAACATTAGTTGTTCACAAGGATTAATTGTTCTCTCACTTAACATTCCATTCCTGAGGATGCTTCAAATCTTAAGGGGGGAAGAGGCCACTTGAATCTGCTTTCTAGAGGAATCCTTTTGGAGGTTTCTTCCCAAATTTGACCTAAACCAGGACAAATACTACATTGCACTGGCCATTGCTGTAGGGTTTCAAAACTAGCCTACAGTTTCCAGAGAATTTTTGTGAAATTTTATGACTTTCTATCTTCATTTGATATCAAACTTGTTTGAAGTCTCAACATGGAGATGCCCAAATGACACATGGCTTTGCCATTTTTGAATTTTGGGGGTTTGTGGCTGTTTATCTGCCTGGAATTTCTTTTCAAGGCTTTGTTACCAGACTATATACGTAGACAATGACTCTTCTAAACTCTTTCTATATGAATGACTGTATGATCATTGTATTTTCAAGAACACTCAAGGGGAAGAACACATTTTACAAAATAATTAATTGGATAGGCAACTTCCACTGGAAACAAGAGACCAGCATGAAGCCAATATATTTTCATAACATATTTCCAAGAAAATCTTCTCACTGCCAAAGGATATGGAAGTGATGAATATCCATCCTCATTGATGTGAAACAAACTACAAGAATATAAAGAGAGATCTTAATGTTTATGTATTTTCTGATGAGGAGTGTCCTATGGGAACACTTTCAGTACTTTATATTAAAAAGTCAATGGTAGATATTTGTCTGGCATGCTTTTAAAAATATCTCACATGGGGAATATCCCAGCCTCCCTAGATCACTAAACATTCCTTATATTCCTTGGAGTTTCTAACATGAATCTTATGGGTTTGAAAATTAAACAATTTCCTCATGTTCTGCCCTCAGAGTGGGTATGACAAATGATTTATTACTTTCTTTATATTAACTCTTTACATTTTCAAAGTATTTCACCCTAATGTTTCTTTCCCCAGGTCAACATCTTCTTTAACTTTTCATCATGCATCATAATTCCTAATTTTTTTTAAAAAAAGTTTTATATTGAAGAAAATCTCGACTTTTTTTTTTTAATCAACACTAGAGAACATAACAGTTTATTTGCACCTGGTATCTCACATATGGTGCTACTATTGACACATCAAAAAATGTGACTATCCTTACAAAAGCGTCTCATTTTATGATCCCTTATATTTCATATATCTTCTTCTGCTCTTTTTTTTTTCCTTAATTGAAGGGTTGAAGGGTTCCTTCTAGGAACCCTGAAGTGGACAACATGAAGTGGCAAGGTACCTCTGATCAGAGCAAGGTGGCCCTGATCTTCTCCACAGAGGTGTTCACCAGCATTTTGGTACTTAAAACCTCTTCTAGGACTTTCTTAGTAAATGCCAATTTTATCAATATTTTTTACTGTCAAGTAAAAGTGTCCACATGAGAAAATGATGCTTTGTTTTAAGATAGGTACACAGGTGACACAAGCACTGGTACCCAGTGGGAAGAGCTATGGACTTCTACACCAGGATTTGATGGTTGAACTTATCTTGAAGTAAAGAGCTACATATATGATGGCCAAGACATACATGTACAGAGCACAGGCCTGTGCCTACTCAGGTTCATCACTGTGTGGATCACTAACTCCTCATGTGCAATGATATTCTGATTAGGGTCACAGCAACTTTATAGGGAAAGTATCATTTTAAAAGATCTACTGCAACTTGTGATTTCTCCACAGAATTTCCTGTCCCAGCTCCACTCCCCCAAAACCCAAACACTTGAAAACAGGATTGTTTTTCAAAAAGTCTATCACTAGTATGCTGTAGGAACCATCAGTCATATAAATTTCTTCATTTCCTTCATCATGTCTATGGATTTTATTTCATATATAGTTTGTATGAAAATAGTAAATGATAGTTTGACTTCTTAGAAATCAAAGTAAGATATGAAAGCAATTGAAAATTATCTGCCTCCTTTTTTTCTTATCTGTTGTTTATTCTTGTTATTGTTTAACTTCAAGTTTAACATAATGAATTTTAATATTTGCCAGATAGGAAATTTAATATTTGCTATATGGAAGTAATCACAGCATAAGGGACTCTTTGCTTAGCTTATAGCTCAATTACTGTAAAGTAACTAAAATGAAGTATGTAATTAAGCTCAGGGTGCATGGAAAAATACATTAAAGTTTCATAAAAAATAAACATGTGGGGTTTGCCTACAGTTATCTCCAAATTTATCAAATATTGGGAAATACAAATTTCAGAGTTTTCATTTAGATAATAGCTTGAGTCAACTCTGAGATGGTTTTAGCAAAATTCATTTTAGAGATATGTGTTATTGTAGGGGCAAAACAGATCTCAGCGTGTCTTGGGCAACCCAAAATGTTATTGTATTCCATATCTATCTGTGCCCCAAAATGGTTATTGTCTCTTCAATGCTTGACGGTGTGTTCAGAGCTGGAACTGCGGGGTGGTCAGGAAGTGCCTGTCCCTTTAGGTCAGGGCACCTGAGTGGATGCCCTCTTTGGCCTGGCAACGTTTGCTGAAGGCAGAGGCTCCACTTTGGAAAGGGCTGCTCTGGGCAGGTGTCTGGATTTGCAACTATAGCAACTGGGAAACACTGCAGTGCCCAACTAGAAACTGTTTTCAGAGTCAACATCGCAAACTCTATGGGCAGCGGAGCTTAAGTGAGTCCTGGGGGGCCAGGTCACCCTGTGTCCACACCAATCTAGATTTTTCTACATGTGTACAATTTAACAATCATCACTACATTCCTGTCACTAAACTGTATTACTTCTACCTTCTTACATGCCTTGCAATGCATTGCTGTAGGCAGCCATAAATTATCTTCTGTGGACAGTTATGTGGAGGACTAGCCAGCCTACAGGTGTCACAGAGGGTTTCTACTGTTTTCTTTGTTGTTGCTGTTGTAGCACAGGCTGATATAGCTCTGGCAGCAAAACTTTGTAATATAAACCGAGCCTCAGGCCCTCAGTCTGCAGCTGACCCACTATAATGTTGTATTGCAGTCATTTAACACTTAGAAAACTTTCTTCACAATTCTGAGGTCTCGAAACTTTGTGGTTGCTCTAAAGGTGTGTCTATGATATTACAAGCTCTAGGCATAGCCTAGGGCTAATTTTAACTTCCCTTCTAAATTCAACACTTTCAATATATCACAAGTCTTCCCATCATGTATGAAATAAAAGTTCAAATAACCACTGAGGTAATTCACTTATACAGTTTGCCAATATCTTCCAACCCTAGGGACACTAATTCCTTGAATATACTTACAAAATGTGTGGTGTCCTTCATGTTCCAATTCTGTATTTCTCCCTTTGTGTCACAAGGAACCTGTATATGCTATTTATAATTCATTTCAGCTTTGGAAATCTTATGTTATTTTACCTTTTTTATCAAGGATTGAAGAAATAAAACTTGTAAGTATTTAGGTGAAGTTTAGTTATGGTAAGACAGCTTTTCATATATATATCTATTTCTTTCTTCATACACACACGCTCATCAAAAGTGTCCAGCTAGCACTAAACATTCAAAAATCCATGGATGAAATTGAACCCATGAAGAAACATATTCTAATTCTGAACAAATCAAACATATTCACACCAGCTTTAGTCTGTGCACGCTGTATTAAAAAAATGCAGTTATGGACTTTCTCTTATCTGTGTATCCTGATCTCCTTGAGATAGAAAATAAGTATCTTTATAATTCCGTGTTGAATGATGTGTTGTTTTATATATACCTAGGATGGAATTTACTATTCTGTAACTTTCATACTCGTGTCCATGGTCACCACGTCTCTGCAGGTTCTTAAAGAGTGCAGTTGCCTGGCTCAGCTATCAGAGGTCACACAAAGACACCACCCACCAATGGCCACTGAGGCATCCCCAGACTCATTTCTGGGGCCTCCCACCAGAGCACTGTGCATGACCCACAGTGTTAAAACTGCCCCTCAGACACTCCCACCTGGAGCAAACCTGCCTTTCACCCAATAGAGTAACTGACAAAACCTTTTCTTAAAGAAAGTGCAATGTATTATTGTTAACGAAGTGTTCAATGATACCTTTAATGAAGTGCTCAGGAATTTTGCCACGTAGGAAAGAAGCTACAGTGAAAATGATGGCACAATTTCTGCTCTATATTTTGCAGCCTAGTCACCACAATGTCTGGAATCTTACTCCAATCAAAAGTACAAATAGTAGATACTGAACTATTCCTATCTCTGGTGTATTGTTTTGAGTTTTTTCAGGGTTTTTTGTTTTCCCTCCATGTTTATTTATCCATTTTTTTTGTCTGACATGCCACTAGAGATAAAAAGATCTTTATCTCACAGCAAAATATTATGAATACTCTCCATTTTCTTCTTCCCTCAGATATCAGTAACTGGACACTCATTCTCAAACTTTTCAGGATATTATTTCTTAATAGGGAGAAAAATTAATTCAAACATCGGAAAGTAGCACTTTTCTACAAAATGACTGATGTTCAGGATAATTTATTTGTGACCCAAGGGCTTGTTTCAATTTTTCCATAGTACAGTGGGCTGAGGGCATGATAATAACATAATTAATTGAGTATATTTGAGATATGGTTGTTGAGAATTAATAGTTTTGACCACACAATGACAATAATTAAAAAGTGTAAGACAATGACTATCATGAAAAGTGTTAATAACAAAATAGTTTACTGAAGTCAATTTTAAAAATTTAAAACTGGCCATTATTTATCAGTCTTCTGAACACTTTCATTACAGATTTAGTATTCCCTAACTGATATATGCATATATATATATATATATATATATATATATATATATATATTTATATATACACACACATATGTATTTGCAAAGAGTAGAATGATGACACTTTTTCTTTGGACCTGAACATTATTTGCATTGTTTTATAACAACATGGTTATGAAATCCCAAACTAAGTGACACAAGATAAACTATTTGCTCACTTCAGAAAAAAATGCAGAAGACTTACATCAATGATAACATCAGAAAATAATGGGTCTTAATGCATCTTCTAATGTGTCTTTATGCATTCACTATTTATCTGGTCATAAATAGCAAAGACAGAAATCAAAATTCCTTTAGTTTCATTTTGACATTTCAAGGTATTCAAAACTATTTTCTTTTTTTTCCTTTAGACAGTGATCTCAGGTTTTAAGACTGGGCCATCTCTTTCAACTCTCTGGTAGTTACTAATAATAACCTTTTAATTTATTGCTTCTTTTATCATGTTAAACAAATAAAATGACAAATAAATTAAACACAGAAAAGAATCAGGTGTTTTACCTTTTTGTTTGCTAGCTAGAACTGTAAATTAATTTTATAAATTTAGCAATTAAGTAACCTATGATATTTGTCTGTCCATTTTACAAATGTTTTAATTTGCATTAATGTAGAATAGAGAATAATTTTATATTTGCAAAAAAGGTTTTGACCCTTAAGAACATATACTGAATATATGTGTGTGTTACCTGGAAAACATAACCTCCCTTTGGGGAAAGTTTACCATTACCCTCCTTGTCTTCAGAGCAGAGTATTACATTTTTTAATGCAAACCAAACTTTTTACAAATCTCCTAAAATCTTCTAGTTATACACAGCCACCTGAATCCTGGCAGTGTTAGGAACCTGTGGACATACTTGTGCATAAACCTTTTGTCTAGGTTCCCATGTTCCCATTGCTGAACAGTGTCACCAGCACGGCAGTGTTTGTGCGTTGTTCCCACCTCACGGATACAGATCTTGGTAAACAGCGTCTTGAGAAGGAAGAACCTGCAGTGTTTCTTCTCCAACAGGTGAGTAGTTATATTTTTTGCACTGCTGATTAAGGCAGATTGGGTTATTAGATATCTGCAGAGGTGGACACCTCTGTAGAGCTGGTGAGCAGGAGCACAAGCAGCAGACTTCAGTTAAAGGGACAGCTTGTATGGAAGGGCCAGAGAAACCCTGTGGGGCAGCACTGCAATGGAGGTGGTGGGGGTCTCCCTGCCTAGGTGAAGGTTTACAACCCTAATCTATGATATTTCATATTCAGGAGCTGGATAAGGGGTTTGGGCTAGTTTTTATGGAATATGTTGTACTGCTTTCTACTGAGAACTGAATATATTTCCAGAGCATTGAAAGTTAATAAAATGACAGTAATAAAAAAGACTAAAGTATCATTCAACTGTGACAATTTTATTCAAAGAAACTAAATATTCTATTTTTATTTCCTGGTTTATAAAGCAAATATTCTTAAGTAAAAATAATCTGACACTTTCTCTCTGAATTAATTTATTCTGGAAAACTTGCAAGAATGACCCAATTATGTCAGGAAACGCACACACAATTAGGTAACTCTTCCATATGTTTTCATCCACTGTTATTTTACATCAGTATCCAGCATGTACCAAAACAACTGTTTGCTGTGAAGGCATTATTAGTTCCAAACAGATGAAGAGATGTCACATTCAATTTCTTTATTTTTTTTCTTCACATCTTTGTTCTAACATGATGATAACAGAAGGTAAGAAATCTATGAGTAATTGTAAGGGAAAAGAGAAGTTTAAAAAGTGAAAAATGCTATTTGCAAGTCTGCATCTTTTACTGGCACTAAGACGAAAGACCTGTTGTCTCATTAAAAGTTAGACATAGTATCCAAATACTTCACAATATTTTACTGGAAGGATGTAATATATTTTAATAAACTATTAACTACTTTAAGTGGTATTTCCTAGTAAATCTAATGTGTCATATCTAATTCAGAATAAGTACTTAGATGCACTAAAATTCTCTGGCTTGTTTCATTGACCTGAGTTCTTTACATTTAAAAAGCATTTCCTTTTAAAGAACATAGTTTATATTTATTCACACATTTGGGCAAGCATCCAATCTTGAATTACACATGTACCTGAAATTGATCAAGTTCTTAATGGCTTTTTGAGTGTAACATTTTTCTTTGTTTTGGTGTGTGTGTGTGTTTAATATGGAGAGTAGCAGTAAAATCACTGGAAGTGTCCACGGCCAGGTTGGACAGGGCTTTGAGCAGTCTGGTCCAGTAAAAGGTGTCCCTTTCTATGGCAGGGTGACTGGAACTGGATGATCTTTAAGGTCCAGTCCAACCCAAAGCATTCTATCATTCTATGATCACTAGTGAAATTAAAGCCTAATATTTTGAGTCCATTTTCCCTTCTTTTTATTTGTTTGTTTGTGTTGTTAGCATGTGACTTTATTTGCATTTACACTCATGAACTGTGGACATCCTGTACTTTCAACTGGTTTTGTTCCTACTAAGGATTACTATCATAACATCTTATATTATGGAAATGGGCTTGAGCATCTTGGATGAATACAGTATCAGGTGTTCTCTTAAACTTTTGCTTCAGGCTAGGAAATTTTAAAGTACAAAGATATTCCTCATACAATATGTACTCTAACACTCATATTGAGACAGTTAAAAATCTTTAATTATGTCAAAGGAAAGTATTTGCATACACACCCATATCCAGTCTATTCAATACTTGAATGTTTTATCTGTTACATGACAGTAGAAGTATCCTCAACAGAATTAAAATTCTAGAAAATATTTTTTCTGGTTTTTCATCCATTACTGTATGTTCTCTGTAAAAATGGCTTACCAGTAAATTTGAAAATGCCGGTTACTCTGTGAATTCAGTCTTTATCTGCAAGAAGAATTTTAGGTAATCATGCATCCTAAGTGAATGACCAAATACTTTAAAGTGAAGAACAAAATTGTATGAGACTTCAATCTTACTTCTGCCAGTCCTCCTAAGATTACTTTTATGCCTAGGAAGTTTTGACAGGGATGGCCAATAGTAATAAAAATGAATCAAAACAATGATGGGGGCTCTGAATAAAATAAAAGAGCTTTGCAATAACTGCAGTATGAAGGGCATATAGAAACTGTCATTTCAAAGAGGCTAAGTGACATGTCAGTGGCAAAATGGGTCATGCTAGAAAATATTTCTGTTCAGAAAGAAGTTCAAGTTTGAGGATAAGGAGCTGTTCAGCAGGCAAATGCATTTGAGCTACTCTGAATTTGAAAATGGACATTCTTTGTTTGCATTATTTTGGTTTGCTTTTTACTGGAAAGAAGCATTTATTCAAAACAACCTCTGTCATTACAGAGAACAAAAGTAAATTGGAGACTTACATAGGGGAGTTTATCCTCCATTGTTACAGTTAGGAAAAAAAAAAAGATTAGAGTTTTTTGGTTTCTTTGGTAAAAGCTGCAAGAAATGGGTTCTAAAGCAGTTGTTTACCAGATAGAACACATGTTCAGTAGGCAATCCTAGCCAACAGAACTTTCTGGAATCTGTAAAACTTAAATGAATTATTGAAATGTCGTTTTATGGCAGTTCATTAATCCATAACACAGTCTGTTTACTAAGTTTAGAACTGTATTTCAGTTGAGCATATTTTTTGACAGTTAACAGTATGCCATTCTATTATTGTCATTTAGATAGCAATTTTTCAAATCCATTTAATCTTTTCCCTTCAATCCCTATTTTAATCCTATTCCATGCCTTCTCTGGACTGGTTTCTCATTTATCTTTAGGTCATTTTTTTCCCCTTCTAGATGAGTGTCCTTGAGCAGTAACAAAATCCATCAAACTTCTGATAGAATTGTATTTCCCAAGCCATGTAGGAACTTCAAAATCTGTTTCTGTATTTCAAAATGATAAAGCAAAAATAATGGTTCCAAAAAAACCCCACAAAACCCACAAAAAAACAAACAACCCCCCCCAAAAAAAACCAAACAAAAAAAACCCAACAAACAAACAAAAAAGAAAGTAAGAAAAGGAAGTGAAAAGATTCTATCAGTATATATTGAAGAATAATTTAAAATGGATGAATTCTATACCCTGAGTGCTAAGAAGCCATGTTATGCAAAGTAATGTTTCCACAAGCATTTTAGAACCAAAGGTACTTGGGATAAAGTTGTAGATGACAAGATATGACATCTTATAATACATGACAAGATTTCTCTGAAGGCTCAGAAATGGGCCTGAATAATAAATTCCAAAACTGTACTCCATCTTGGGATTCTGTGACTAAAAACTGAAATAAAATATTTGTTCCAATAATGTCTTACATTTCAGTCAATTACAGGCCTGCTCTAAAGAATTCCATTGATATTTAATAAACACAAACAAATTAGATATGTGGTTTTAGATTCCTAAATAATTATGTTGTGTTAGCAGTGCAAATATGCATTAGATATCTGTAGATCTATCTTTCTGCAAACAGCTCTATTAAATTGCCCTAAACCAGGACATGAACCTTCCTGTTATTTTATAAAATAGACCTAATCATGACTGAAACATATTTGGTTACTCAGGAACAAAGTCAAACTCTAAAGATTAGATAAAAAACAATGCAAATGTTTTTGGAAAGTATCCTGGAAAATATTCCTAGAAAGCTTGTAAAAAGGGAAGGGAAGGGAAGGGAAGGGAAGGGAAGGGAAGGGAAGGGAAGGGAAGGGAAGGGAAGGGAAGGGAAGGGAAGGGAAGGGAAGGGAAGGGAAGGGAAGGGAAGGGAAGGGAAGGGAAGGGAAGGGAAGGGAAGGGAAGGGAAGGGAAGGGAAGACATGGCATAAGCTTTTTAACACTGCATCCCAAAAGAAAGGGGTTTTTTAATCTGTTCTTTTCATTTTAAATTTCTACCATGCCACCTTAAAATAATTTTTAAAAAATTACTGTGCAATGAATAGTAAAATAAATTAAATTAAATTAATAAAATAAAATATCCACAACCTATTCTAACATACTCATGCTGTCTTTGATTTCACTGAAAGCTAGATCAAGTTGTGGTAATTTGTAGGTGGACTGGAATAAATATCCTGGGATAAAGAGTCATACTTTTATTTTATTTGATCTGTTGGTGTTAAGTATGTTAAGTTTGTAAGTACCAAAAAAACTCTTTTTCTGTATTTTTTTTCTCTGATATGAAAATGACTTTGACCCCTTTTGACATGTTCTCCGTAAATTTACTCTCATTAAAATAACTTAAAGAAATAGAAGATTGCATCTTCTTTTCAAAACAGAAAAGTATCAATCTTACTTTGCATTTTTAATTGCTTTGGGACAAAAATACTCCATCCAAGTAAGACTATATCATATTAAGAAAGGGAAATTAAAAGCAATCTTTAATATCTGTGAAAGACAAAATTGAAAAGTGACATCTAAATCTTAAAATATACACACCAGTTGTTCAACAAAGAGTAGGAGAATTTAAATTTTGCTACTTCTCATTAGGCAGTGGCAAAAGCAGTGTTCTGAGGCAGGTCATGTGGTTGTATTTCTCTGTAACTACAACCAACAAAACAATGTACTATTCCACAGGGATCTTATACATGGAAACCCTATTCCCAGATCTACTACAACATTTAGTTCTCCGTTGTGATTCTTTGTCATGCAACACATAGCTTCATGTGCAGACTGTTACATTAATTTGTGAAGGTTCAAAGATTTTAAGATAAGCCTGAGGGTCAAAGTAGAAAAATAATCATTTTGTAAAGGAAGAAGAAATAAAGTGCTTGTTCCAGTTTAATCTTCTGTTCTATACAAATATAAATAACGGTAGTGAGGCTTCTAATCAGTACTATAATCCTTTTCTTGACACTTTTTAATGTTATTGACAATTTTCACACAAAATTCACTCAAAAGAAATAATTAACAATATTTTTTTTCAAAGAAGAAATAATGCTTATATTTTGATTTTTCTCCCTTTATTAAAATATAAGCATGACCATTTTCACTTCCTTTTTTATTTTCCTTTCATCCAGTATTTTACAGACTTATTTTAGATTTTATAGAATATTTGTCATGCTTTTATTTTCTTTCTACTGCCTTAACCCCTGTATCATGACCTTCTTTGTCAAGCTAAGGGCCACAGCTTGAAATTAGATTGTTTTGGTCAGCCAAAGCCTTAATCCAACAGATCAATGACATTTTCTCTTTATGAAAAATCAGTTCTTCTGAAAGACTTTGCAAATAAAAAGCTTTAATGCTTTATCAAAAGTCTTCATTACTAAACTCTTCTTATTCTTTCTATTAGGTTGTTGCCTGTTTTGCTCATGATACAAGTACAGAGCTAAAGATTTTAAGAGCAGCTGCCACAGAGAAAACAAGCTGACTGTCATCTTTCTTGGGTGCTTACTGGTCAAAACGGGAAGTGGGAAAGCCACTTGCAAGCACTCCAAAAGTTTTCCATCTAGCAAAAGAAATTATTAAAGTATGAATTGGTATTTAAATCCAAATCCAATGTACAGCTATAAAGATGCTGTAACTAAGACACCAAATTATTTTTTTTAAATACTCAAAATAGTTTAGATAGCCACAGACTATTCATATTCACTTTAGTTAATTATTTCAACATCTGTGCAACAGCTGCCTAATGGATTTTTAATATTTAACAATACCAGTCAGCAGTTTCTAACCACTTACTATAGTAGCATTTCGTAGGTATTGATGTAAATGATGGTTTCAGCAATTGTCAGTTGACTTACATAATTTGAGTAACAAATATGACAGCTATGTTGATGTTGGTTTATTTTTGTACTGACAGAATTGAGAACAAGTGTTCCAAGTTAGATAACCTCAAACTGATTCTTTCAAATCCCAGGAAAGCATGTCAGCTCTGTTAGACAACATGTGCAAATTATAATCTAGTAAAAACAATGGGTTTGTTGTGTTGACAAGTTTTAAACACTATGTAATTTATTTACATAGCAAAAATAACTCTGAAAAACTAGGCTAAAATATGGGTAAAAGATGACATTGATTCCTTCCGAGATGGCTCTATGAATATCTGTTGACAGCAAAAGAACAGATTCTGAGTATGCCTAGCTGAATGTTTCCTATAAAATTATTTTCTTTTTAGTCACAACTGATCTTTTCATGTTGAATGGACTGAAGGTATCAATTTGTCTGTAGCTATTACATGACGGGATCTCAAAGTGCATCCTTTATTTATCTTGACTTTGGGCCAGGATCAATGATAGGTATAAACCACACTTTCTGAATCCTTATTTCTGTGGGTAGGTAACCCCCAAGAAGCCACCTCATGCCGTGGGTAAGTGTCCTATTTAGATCATCAGGATGCAGAGCTTTTGAAACGCTGCACAGCACACTTGCTGGCAAAATCTATTTATCTTTGTTGTGGTATTGGATTTTTTTTTGTCTTATCTCTAATTTTTCTCCATCATTAAAGTTGTCCCTCAGCTTTGCTTCTCTTGTCTTTTACCACCTGTCTTCCCTTCTCTTTTATATTAAATCTGTTTCCATTTCACAAAGTATTTCAGAGGCTGATTCATTAACATCAGAACCACTTAAGACTTTCTTGTGCCCAACAAGACATGCTGCTCTCCTAGGAGGAACGGTGCTGTGAAAATATTTGTTACCCCTGGCCTGACCCGGGCTCAATGACCTTTTAATTGTTGCCGTACACTTAAGAAGTTTCTCAGTGCTGGGATGTTTGTGAACATCAATCAGACTGAGGGATACAAATGCCAAGAACTTCTCTGTTCTCATAACTGGTGCTAATATAGACTGCCATATAGACATCTGCCAATAGCTTGGCTTCATAGCTATTTTTAACACTGTCAAAACAACAGATTTTTCTGGGGAACAGCAGTTTTACTTCTCTGTAGGAAAAAAAAAATTATCCTCAAGAGACATGTGATCTAAATGATAAAAGTTATGATTATAAACAACTGAAAACAAAGTCTTTTTATCAAAATATTTTTGAAATTATTGTTGCAGTAATTTCTCCTGCCTCAGCTTACAAGGCTAAACAAAAAAAAAAATTAAGGATAGAGAGAAACATTACTATATGTATAGCAAGTTGTTCAAGAGCAAATGTGTAGATGTTGTCTGATTTTTTATTAATTTTAAAATGTTGTTTGTGAAATACTAGGCATTAATGCAGTTACCAATAATTTTAAAACAATAAGAGGTATTTTGTATCTTTCAAAACTTTGTATTTTTTAAGATGTGACAGAAGTTTTAACCTGTTTCAAATCCATAGATTACTCGCAGAAATAGAAATATGTGTTACATCAATTGTGTAATCCATTAACCTTTGTCAATTTTTTTCTCCTCCTTTTTGTGTGGATTTCGTATGATCTAGCTATACCTTATGTGGAGAAATTTTCATGTAGTACATATCAAGTTACTATCTGACCTGAAGAAAAAAAGAGAAAATAGAAAACCCCATAGCTTTTCCTAATAAATACAGCAAGTGACTTTAACAGTAAGCATATACTACTATTGTTTATACTCTCTTTTTTTTTCAGTATACAGTTGTATTGTTTTTCTTTCCAAGCCTCTTCCTTTTTTTCTTTTTTTTTTTCTTTTCTTTTTTTTTTTTTTTTGTCAAATGAGAACAATTATGTACTCCATTTCCATCAATCCTATGGCTTTATGCAAGTCTTCTATAGTGTAAAGTGATGTTCATATTTTTCTTGTCCCTAGCATTAATGAAAAACACAGGATACACAGAAATTTTAAGCATGAAAATATAGGGCTGTGAATGAGTTTCAGCTCCATGTAAAATTGGGAAATAAATTTTGATGAGCTATGATGCTGAATGATGCATACACTCATGAATCATCATTGGCAATGATCTATTCTTTCTCAAATTACAGGGTTATATGTTGGAATTTTAATGACTTGTGGGGAAGAAGAGTACTGTGTTTTCTCTGGGGCATAAAGTAGTTTACATAAACTGTAAAATGCAAATATTTCCCTGGTGATTTGTTTTCCTTGGGAAATTAAGTCCTTTTAGTTGTGATCTTACTATGGAAGAAAATAGTGCCTGAATTTCAATTCACTAAAACTCACACCATACACTGCATACTGTGTTGTTTGCAGAAATATTTGTGACCAGGGATTTGAGGTGAATTATGCAAATTAAGCTGTAATAGAAACCAGATCCAATCTTATGAGTCAGAAAGAAAACTGAATAGAGCAAGTGCTTAGACAGGCATCAGGTATTTCACACTGGCCCAGAAAATATTTATTGTTATTGTTCAGATTGCAGAGAAAATATTTGCATAAAATCTGTATTATCATATAATATGCATGAGTTTACAAATCTCTGGAGTGAATGTTAGAAAATAAAAGATTCTATTTTTATTACTTTTTTTATTCTTTTTAATAAATGTAAAGATATATATATGTATTTGAATTTGCAGTTGCTTTCAGTTCTTTAATTTTCCATCTACTGTTTGAGATTAATTTTTGCATTCTGACACTTCCTCTTTCTGTTTTTTTCAATCTGAGAATTAATTTATTTACAAGTAAGAAGCACAACAAAGCCACAAAATATTTTAATCTTGATGCTTCCAAGAGGATCTGCAATTAAGAGCTTTTGTTCTTTCTCAAATGTGACAAAGAAATGTGCAAAGATTTGGGTTTTTTTGTTGTGGTAGGTAGAACTTTAAGAAGAATTATAGAGCAGGCACATATATATCTGCTATCAACAAACTGCTTTCTTTCCAAGGGCAATTTAACAATCAAGTACCAAAAAGAAACAACAAACTGCAATTATGATATCAGTGAATTTGCCACCCTTCATCCCAAATAGCAAATCTATGACTGAAAATCACTGACTGAATCATAAAAACAATCAAAAGTACCATTTTTCCTGGAAAATAAAATTTCGTAGATTCGCAAAGAGATAAAAAAATTGAGGCTCTCTGCCAAAATGAACCCAATAATAGTCCTTTGGGTACAGGTCCACTGGGTACTTTCCTTTTATCAATCCTGGTCACAACCTGCTCCTGAAGGAGGGGTAACTAAGGTTATTGATAGTAGACCCCCTGTGGCAGCTTAGAGTGAAATGACACTGAATGACCACTGTAGATACGGCAGGTTTATTTTAGAACTATTTGGTTGCAGCTTGGAAAGGAGGTATGTAGCTACTTTTTGTTATTACCTATAGAAACATAATTTTATAGGTATAAAATTATTGAATTAAATTAAATTAAATTAAATTAAAATTATTAAATTAAATAGGTATAAAATTATTAATTAAGAAAATATATAATGACAAGAAAGAAAGAGAAACAAAGGATAAGAGTAGATAGTGAAGAGGAAAGATGTCACCACCCACCCAGTGATGAAACTTGTTCAAATTTTGACATCTGTTGGTCAGTGACGGTTGCAGTCTTGATCCATCAGAGGTGAGGGGGAGGGAAACTCCTGAAAAAACAAGTTCAATGGTTTCAGGTGGGAACACCCAAATATCTCACCTGTGGGGGAGTTTTAAACTGTCTGATGCAACACATGTGCAGTTCTCTGGTGGAAGGCCCAAGAAATGAGTCTGGGGATGCTTCAGGGGTCTTTGATGGTTTATAACACCTTCTCACACCAGTATAATTGAGACAGTTATGCCTTATCAGAAGAGATGGATACTTCCAGGCTTGTTCATCAGTCAGTCTCAGGTTATCAAGAACACAACTGCAGGGCCAAACTGCTTTATCTAAACAACTGTTGGTTTCTTGTGGTCATCGTCCAGTGGTGGCTGCTCACCCCCTGCACCTGGGCAATTCTTACAAAAATCAGAGATTTCATCCCCGCACACCCAAAAACTCTCCCACTCCCTTTAGGCTGCTGGGTGAAAACCTGGCCTCAGCAAATCACCCACTGCTTTTGGAAATGGCCAGTCTTTTAAATCTAAAATTTTTCAGTCTCTCACAATCTTAAGTTACCCCTAAAAACATGTGTCCTAGCTGAGTTATGTTCTTTTTATAATTGTCTCCAGTAATTTCTTTATGAGAGGTAAAAATTCAATTTATAAATATATATGGCTATTGAACTTCAAAGAAAAGTCTAATTCCTATTTGCAGATCGGCTTTGAGGTTTCTTGGGAAATATTCTGGATAAATGTGTCATTATTTGCATGCAGCACAGTACATGTGCTAAGGATGTTGCAGGGTTCTTGCTTGACAAAAGATATCAGCACATTAACTGTAACATTGAAGAATAGTTGGTGCAATTCTAACTCTGTTTAATGATGCCATAATTATGATGATTTTTTAGATAAATATCTTGTAATAATTTTGAGAAATTTTAGTAGAATTTAGTACATAGCAAATGGCACTGAGAAGAAAAGCATTCCATGGACAGAGAAGCAGAAGAGGGCAAATTGTGGTGTCAGAAATGGCAGAAACTGGAGATAGCAAAATGATAAATCCTCTATTCTCCTCATAGTGAGGAACTTGTAAATTATACATGGATTTGATTAAAAGCTAGTTAAGGTATGTACTTCAGGACTCTTCAATTGCAGAAAAAAGACAAATCTGAGCTCTAAATCTACCAGACTTCCCTTGTTTGCTGTCAAAAGAAAAATGCATCTTACTTTAATATTGTCACTGGTAAGGGACAATCCATTTGCTTTAACTGTACAATGAATACAATAATAACTAATATTAATTAGTAATTTTAGCTCGTAAAATATTTAGAGCAACATTTTTTCTTTATCATTTGCGTATTACAATACACATCAGCACTGGAATCTGACAGTAGTTTTTGGTTTGAAGAAGATAAACAAAATCATGATTAAATCAAATAGAAGGCAATAGTGCAGGTATATGAATCTAATGCAGAGAGACCTGGACTACATGGTAAGAAAATAGTATTTTAGACAGTCATTTCTCAAAAGGAAACTGTATTTTGAGCAAATCCACTACATCTCTATCTATTAACTTACAAAATATATTTGAAAGAAACATTTTCTTAATCAAGCAGTAAAGGATGGGAATTCAAAAAAGATTGAAAGAGCTGCCTAATTATCACAGCTCAATGTGTAATATATATATTTCAAGATATACAGTGTAACAGACTCCGCATAAGCATCTTCAAGCATTTAATTTCTAAGCAAGAAATAGCTAAACTAAAGCCCAAAACCTGATTTAGAACCATATGACTAAGAGTCATGAAGTTAACTCATTGTATTTTCACAACCAACTCATTATGATTTCTTCTCCAGTGAATACTAATCACTTTGTACCTACTATTCAGAACTACCAAAGTGATTTGGCAGTGCAGCATTAGGATTTCTAGATATTCACATAATCACAGAATCATAGAGGTTGGAAAAGACCTGTAAGATCTTCAAGTCCAACCTTTGGCTGATCACCCCCTTGTCAACTAGACCATGGCACTAAGTGCCACATCCAGTCATTGTTTGAACACCTCCAGAAATGGTCCTGGGCAGTTCCTCCCAATGTTTAACAAAACTTTCTGTGACGAAATTCTTCCTGATGTCCAAGCTGAACCTCCTTGGCATAGCTGGAGCTGTGCTCTCATCCTGTCCCTGGTTGCCTGGAAGAAGAGGATGACCCCCACCTTGCAACAACCTCCTTTCAGGTAGTTGTAGCAAGAGATAAGGTCACTTCTGAGTCTCCTTTTCTCCAGGAAGGAGAAATTCATAATATATGAAGTACAATTCATCTGTGATTTAAAAAAAAAAATGATTAAAAATGTGATAAATTATGATATATGTTATATTTTACAGCAATATTCTTTGTATTTAATAGATATAAAAGGGAGAAGAGAACAAGCATATTAAATAAAGTTCATTAGATGACAGTGATCAAAGAGTAAAATGAGAAAAAATTATGATTGCTGCATCTACATACCTACATACGTATACATATGTCTGTGTGTGTATATATGCCAAACGTCACCTTAAAAGATTGGGCAAACATCCCTCTGCTGCCAGTCACAAATCCAATGTAATACAAAGGAAATTAAGGCATGAAGGGAAAAAGATCTAACATGTTCTCTGTCAGGCTGGACAAAAGATCATAGTCCAGTGAGAATGTTGTCTTATTCCATATGCTGATATTATACTGTTGATGCTCTCAGCACCTAAAGACAAGCATCTAAATTTGAAAAGAACTGCAGTTTTCTAGGGAAACAGATATCCTGGACTCTGCTGTTGTTGAAACCCAGCTCTTAAAGGCCCTTGTGATACATGGTCTCCTCTCCAGTTATTGTCACTCAGACCTCTGCACACATACCTACAGAGTAGGCAGAATGGATCAGAATTTATCCTGAGGAAAATTCTACATTTACATACATTTATAATGAGGAAAAATACTGAAATCATTATTTTCCTGAAAATTTGCATACACTAATACAGTATTAAAAAGGTAAAAGGTAATATAAAAATTATAAGTAAAGATCATTTTTACTGTGAATACTCCAATTGAGTGAGGTCAACTGTATTTATCAAATATAAAAATTATAATAGAAGGAAGCAAACCCATCTCTCTCTATCAATATTTTTGTGAAAATGAATTGGTTTTGACTAGCAGGATGTTCCAATGGACTACTCACTGTCAAAATACTAAAAAAAACTCTTTAAAAAATACCATTTCTCCCCCAGCCTACCATCAGCACTACACCTGTGACAGAAAATGTATTTCAGCTGTTCCTAGGCATGGCGGTCTCTTTTTTTTCTACTAGAAATAGCTTAAAAATAGAATATATAAGACTTTTATACAGTCTACTACCTACAGGTTTTTCCTTCAGTCCCTACTTAGCAATTTAAATATGGAAAAGTTTGTCAATTGCAACTTTAACTTCTTGGCAAGTCTGCACATCAATTTGGTAAGAATCCTACTTCACCTTAAATAAATAAAAATTCACAATCACAGAGTCACCGAATTGGCTGAGTTGTTAGAGACCCACAGTGGGTCATCTGGTCCAAACTCCCTGCTCAAGCAGAGTCATCCCAGAGCACAGGGCACAGGATTGTGTCCAGAAGGTTCGTGAGCATATCAACTGGGGGAGACTCCACAACCTGCCTAGTCAATGCCTTCCAGTGCTTGGTCACCTGAACAGTAAAGAAGCTCTGTTGAATCATCAAGTGGTGCATCAGCTTCTGCTCTCTGTCTGTTGTGCTATTGCTTGACACTGCTGAGAAGAGCCTGGCTCCATCTTCTTGACACCCTCCCTTCCTAAAGCAGTCTCTTTTTAAAAAAAAAATTTTAATTGTAATAATCATATTTATCTTGCACATATAAGTAAATGCATCATCAAGCTGAATGAGAAAGTGATATACACCATTGTATTTTGAAATGCCTATAATGAGGAAAGAGGGAAGTAAAATCTTAGTGTGAACATGAGAACTCTTAGTGCACAGTGCCTAGAATTCTGTTTGTGATTTTAAAATTTGTGAGGTAGACTTAACTGTGCTGGTTCCATTTTTATATGTCCTATTCCATTTTTGAAATGTGCAATATTTCTTAAAAAATAGAAAACCCCCAATTGTTATGAGAATAATAGCAAGATACAATGAAGGTTAGTCCATTTATTCCCTTTAGTTTGAAAAATCAAACCTCCAAAAAGTAACATCACTTTTTAGTGATCATGAGAAAAAATAATTTTTTTAGTAGAAAATTTATTAGTAGAAGCAAGATTAGAGCTAAAGCTCTTGTTCCACGTTGGCAAGAACAACATTTTTGGTTTCATCTGTCTGTTTTAAAAAGAATCCATTTCAAATTTTTAAGATATTTAAAAGTTTGGGAAAGGAGTTTCTGGAAGTGTTTAGAGCTCTTTGAACTTATGGTGCATGATGACAGTCTAAACATTCATATTTGCAGGTAGATGAATTCTCCTTCTATGCAGTAAGTTATAAAGCATATTTCTTATGAATTCTTATTCTTATGAATTCTGTTTTATCTCAAACATGTCTGAGTAATTTATATGCTTTCTCATTAAATACTTACTTTTATATATGGACTAATTTGAAGCTCACTGCTGTGACAGAGAAATTACCGTAATCAGTATTTTAGCCCTGGTAAAAGAATTTTCCCTTTGGATCACAATAAAAAATTAGTGGTCAAAGTCCCATTGGAAGTCTCTTCAGCACAGACAAAAGTTAAGGCTCTCCATAAATCAGTACATAGTGTATATATATATATATAAATTATAAAGTTCAGTGTTATGAAATTAATATGGCATGTTACACCCATCTGCTACTCATGATATCTCTAGAGGGCATAAGTTAAACAGCAATGCTTAAAATAAAGTGTAAGTTTTCTCAAATGTGGCTGCTGATATGAAGTACCAGCATGACTATCAAATTAAAAACAATAAAAAAAGCCAAACAATACCAACAAATGCCCACATCCTATTTTAAGGTCAAGCAGGTATTAAATCAGTTACTCTGTTGTTAACCTTTACATGTGTTTCCTTGCAGTGTCAGACCCATCTACTCCAATATATTCATCCCCCTCTGGTTGTTGCTGTCATTTGAACAACTCCCAGAAAGAAAAGGAGTATACATGGCGTGTGCTGAGATAAATTAATGTCCAACTATCTGAAGTGACAAGGGATGGCAGAGAAGTGCGATTTTTACCTTTGGTCTTGTTTTTTTTATCATAATTATAAAAGGAAAATGAAAATTATTAATTTCAAATGGAAAAAACATACAAGAATAACAATAAAATGAGATGAGGCATAGCTATTTTTACTTTCATGTGCTAAATTTCTCAAATTTTTCGGTTCTTACTGGGGAGACAAATAGCACAGATATATACATAGTCCATCCTGATGTAAGAAAATTAAGGAAATGCTCGTAGGAATGGCGGCTGAGTATTTTCAAAACAAAGATACTATGTATCCAGTTCAGTATTTAAAGAGGTCACAGCAATAAAGTATTAGGACTTACTTCCTCTTCCTTTTGAAGTAGCTTGCTTACACTGTACCAGCATGGACCAGTGTTCTAATGGATCTATTTCCATTTGATGAAGTCACTTTCAGTCTCCATACATACAATTCACAGCTGATGCAGAATACAAGGGAAGAGAGAAGATCATTATATTAACATTCCTCTAAGGTATTTGAAGATCCATCCAGTGACTCAGAAGCTTTAGAAAATGCTACAGGAATACCTTATAACCAGCTAGTAACAGTGCCTACTGTTTTTCATCCTGACTGAATAGCAGCAGCAGCTTGATTTTTCACCTTCATTATATTCCTTTTTTTTTCTTTTTTTTTTTTTCTGAGGGAGATTTCTGGTATTTCTTTTATAATCTTAGGAGTTTCTTACAAAGGCACAAGAAACATTGTAATTCTTGTGGGTTTTGGATTGCACCTCAGATTTAGTAGAATACTTTTGAGTCACAATTGTATCCTTATATTTTGCCGACGCTATTCTCAGTGTTCTCTCCTTCAAAATATTTCAGTATATAAGAGAGCTATTCTATTCTCAGGGATTAATTTCCCAATTTAAAGTAGTTAGAATATATTTTTTTAATGTCTGTTTCCCGTTTTCTCCCGATTTTCCCTTCCAGCATATGAAAACAGACTATCTTGCCATTGTGAAGTCTTCAATTAACCAGATAAACAATACAGACTTATGAAAAAAAAAAATATTATGTTCATTTCTCCTTTGCAATCTAAACCATAACCAGAAAATTTAAATAAATGGAAACCATGTATAATTTGCAATTTTTTTCCCCACTTTCTCTTCATCTAGTGAACTGTCAAAATATTTGCTCATGGCATAATGGATCAGACTCTTTCTGCCTTTTCCATATTTCCCATGTTTTTTGTTGTACATGGAGGCAGACCTCCTCTGGCTATCAGGTTTTCTTCATTCTCAGAGGAAGGGCCCATAAACTTCTATTTTCAAAACATGCTTTTCATTGGATATAAACCTATATTATACCTCACACTTTTAAGAATTTCTGGCACTTAACAAGTCAATATCATAGACCACCAGAAGATAAAAATCACACATATCAGAGCAAAAAGTACAGAGTAAATTTAAGTGTGCTCCTCATCAGGTTGAATTAATTTAAAGAAGAGTCTGATTCAAACACAAAAAGTATTACTCTGTAAAAAAAAAACAAAACCACTTGCTTATTTAAGCTTCTTAAAGTAGAAGTTGTTAACTATGTGAGAAAGAAACTATTCAAGTGAGGATACAAGTCGATATGAAGGGCCAGAGCAGTCTGGAAAGTTTCATTGTCCAGCTCTCCATATTCCTTCACAGTTCTGGTGGAAATTTCCCATTATTGTGTATGACAGCTGAAAGAAAGCAAGTTTATCCTGCACAAATATACATGGTGATTTTCTTCCCCTTTCTTTCCTGTGATGAGGTCATACAGTTAAAAGCAGGTTATATCCAAATTACAATTGAGTTTATTCAAGTTTATAGAAAGGTCTCCTTTGACTTTGTGTTGGGATCCATACAACACAGAATCATTTGACGGGATCCATTTGACTTCTGTTTTGATATCTGAGGCCAACTTTGTGCAATCCCGTGGGGGAAATACTTCGTGTTTCTCATCACAGTGATCAGCCCTAGCTCCTTCTCACTGAGTACTTCACCTTCATTGCACATTATAGAATTTGTGAACATGGTAAAAAGCAAGAACAGAAATATTTGCCATTGTCTTCAGTAAATATCATCAGGGATTCTACCTGTGCAAAGCATGCTGGATTTATCTGTAACTATGATAAGCATTGATTGACGAAATCACCATTAGTTTATTCTGGCAAGTTTTCATTCACAAATGCTATCATTATTATTAGTTAAGTTTCTGTAAAATTTCATCAAAAGAGCTGTGATTATAACCCTCAAGAACTATTTTGAAATACTTTTGAAATTATTTCATTGTACTGCATTAAAAGTATACTTCCAGAAGTAATTTTTAAATTGTTGGATTTAATTATATCTGCAAATCTTAAACCTTGCTAACACAATCACCTCCACACTTTGTAAGGTGGATAAGTTCCCACGTACAGATAACACAACTTGCAAAGTTATTAGCATACACTTAGTGATATTAGTTTTACCATCTTAGTTCTACAACTTTTTTCATATCTCCATTATCATCAGGGACACAAAACTCAGAGTCCAATGCAGAGTAAAAAATGACAAAATAATCTTCATAGAAAGTCACTTTTAGTTTGTTAGCAAAGAAAGCTAACAAAGAGGTAAAATAATAAAAAATAAATGTGCATTCAGAAAAAAAAATATGGTTCTACGCACAGGCACTCAGTCTTGACATTTCGTTATATATTATTCTTGGTATCACTTTATATTAACATATATAATCTCTGGAATAGCTGAGAAATAATTTAAAGTAAAGTGCACAACACTGTATTTCATAAACTAATATAATTGACAATTGTTTAGGGAAATTAAAATCTGTATTTTACAGCTCAGATCTCAGCAGTAACAAAATGAGAAGAAAGCAAAGCAGCTGTCAAAGGGAAAAAAATGTTAATTAAGTAACAGAAAAAATGTAAGATTCATGAAGAAAACAAAAAGAGTCAATGCAACATCTTTCATGAAGGTAAGAGCAAAAAGAAAAAGACGTGTTTATGTGTCAGTTTTGTCAATACAGGTATTCAGGCTGGACTGATGGGCCTGAATGGGCCAACTGTAGGGGGTTCACCAAGGACTAGTGCTTCAGTCTCAGCAAGCCCCTGCAGTGCTACAGGCTGGGGGAACAGTGGTTAAAGCCCTGCCCAGCAGAAAAGGGGGATGCTGGTCAACAGCTGCTGAGCATAAGCCAGGGTGTATCCAAGAAGCCCAGTGGCATCCTGGCCTGTGTCAGCAACAGTGTGGCCAGCAGGAGCAGGGCAGTGACTGTCCCCTTGTACTTGAACACAGTTCACATTCTGTGTCTACTTCGGGGCCCCTCACTGCAAGAAGGATGCCAAGGGGCTGGAGATAGTCCAGACAAGGGCAGAAGAGCTGGGGAAGGATCTAGAGGGTAAGTCATATGAAGAGCAGCTGAGGGAGCTGGGATTGCTTAGCCTGCAGAAAAGGATGCTCAAGGAAACAACTGCCTGAAAGGAAGTTGTAGAAAGGTGGGTGTCAGCTTTTTCTCCTGGGTAACTATTGACAGAACACAAGAACAGAGCCTTAAGCAGAGCCAGTGAAGGTTCAGGCTGGACAACAGGAAGAATTTCTTTATGTAAAGAGTTGTTACGCATTGCAACAGGCTGTCTAGGGAGGTGGTAGAGTCACCATCCTTGGAGATGTTCAAGAAACAAGTGGGCATGGCATTTAGTGCTCTGGTCTAGTTGACAAGGTATTGATTAGTAAAAGATTGGACTCAATGATCACAGAGGTCCTTTCCACCCCAAAATGATGCTGTGATTATGTGGAATAAAAAGAACCACGGATCTTAGATATGTATTGCAGTACTACTTGATGGAAAATACTCTTACTGTTAAAAATAAACCAGTTTGACATCAACAGGTGGTCACTTTCCAAGTGACTCAGATATTATTGAGGCAGTGAGCTCAATGTAGAAACAAATTTTAGTCCAATGAATTGTAATACATTAATTATTGTAATAATTTATCTAAGATGTTGCTTCTAGACAATAAATAAGTCAGATTATTTGGATTTGCATAGTAACAAAAAATCTACAGTTATTAAGAACTTATTGTTGCCACCACTTTAAAAAGAATATAAATCCTTTCAACAGTTTGGTTCTGTTATCTACTTTTTGTGACTAAATAATTTCTGAACTGCTAAATTCTTCCAGAAAAAGAAAATGCCTAACTTAAAATCACAGCGCTGTGTGTGGTTGTACAATACCTCATGTAGTGCTGTGTTGAATGCTATCACATCACAAAAATTATTATTCAGTATAATGCATTATTTATAGTTTGGGCTTGCAGATGTTGAAGTGTATCATACATGAATAACTACTTTGTTGGCTATCAGTAAAGGTTATTTGAAGGGGAGCTTTTTACTTCTTTACTCAAATTCAGAAGAAACAGAAAAATAAACATTTTTCTTACAAACAAATCAACAAACTATTCCAAAGAAGTCTCTTAAAGCAAGATAAAATAAATCAGATAAATAGAAATACAAATATATATAGAAAATAATATGTTTTATAAAGTTCTCATATGACCTTATTTTCAGTTCAGTTGCTTCATCTCAGTAAAGATGTACCAGAGATTAATGAGATTCATGCAAAGGCGACAAAAACGATTAATGATAAGGTAAGATTTACATATGAGAGGTTACAGTGAAAAAGTAATAGGAAAAAAGAATACGGTGGGAAGTTGAGTAACTTATGAAGGACAAGTGGAAATGGATTACTTTCACTTTTTTAATTTAGATTTTCTCCTGGGTTTAAAAAGTCAGTGGGGAAATTAAGACCACTCAAGCCATCCCCTTTTCTATAATGGAGAAAAAAATGCTAAGGGAGACTGAAGTCGGAGTCAGAAAAAAGAGGCTTGTAATAAACATAACAATAACAATAAATGAGTCCACAAAAAGAGGATGGTTTAACCAACAGACAGGGTATCACGTGCCCCCTGCCTAGGGCAAAACCAAAATTGGGGCTGCCCGCACCCTGTCTGCCCCTTGCTGCTCATGAGAGCAAAGGGTAGCACCATAGCCGCACTTTTTGCGGCTCAACATCCTCCTCCCAGCCCAGGAAGAATGCAAAAAGAGGGACAGAACCAGAGGGGAGCTGGTTTGGTCCAGGAGCTCTCCTGCCGGGCGGTGCGGTCCTGGGCACGCTCCCCGCTCTCCGGAGCAGCCCCGACCTCGGCCAGGCTCTGGGGGCCCGGCCCGGGCGGCAGCGGCCGTGCGGGGCGCTGGGTGTCCCACCCAGGACAGAAGCAGCAGCCCCAGGCTGTGGTGGGTGTCCCTGGGTGCCCGAGGGCGGTGTGCCGTGCTGGGTGTCTCTCCCAGGCCAGCACGGAACGCGTGGCTGCGCCAGGAGCGGGCTTTGGCCACCCGTGGCTCGGCTGGTCCGGGGGCTACTCTCGCCCCTCATTTCCAGCGGCACCCTCCTGTATGGGAGCTTTGCAAGGTTTGGGGTCCGTGAGGATGGAAAAATGATGAACAGAGAACCTGTGGTGATGGTGATGCGGTCCAGGCAGCCCTTTCCCCTCCCCAGCACTGGGACAGAGAATGGCCAGCTTTTTGCTTCCCCTGCTGCCTTAAAAATATAGTCCACGAAGGACGACCTGGAGAAGTGTAAAATACACAGCTTTGGTCACCCCCACATAATGTAAAACTCTGCCTCCTATCTCTGTAACTAGGACAGTTTTGCAAATAGAAAAAAAACCAACAGAAAATCTAAAGTAATACAAAGCCCTTTTCTATCGGGTTTTCCGCACAGAGACCTTCCGGCATATAGAAATGTATTTACATTATGTTCCTATTTAGAGGTTGTGAAAGTTTACCAAACTTCCCCAATATTTTTCTGCTTATATTCTTTACTTGAGTGGCTGTGTAAGAAAGCTAGTCTTCAAACTATGATTCCCTCAGTTTATTCAATCTGTACATCTAAAAATGTCTAAATGAGATGGTGAGATTATCCCTTATTCTTTTGAAATGCTTCTTTTTTTCTTTTTTTTTTTTTTTTTTGATTACCACAATGTTGCACTATTTGTGCAGCATTTGTGGAGTTTGGAAAGGATGATGCAGGACAGGTCCGGGGTCAGCATGCAAGAATTCTCTTTTTTCAAATTTTCTGACTTTATTTGTATACACTGTACATAAGTGGCCAAGTATTGACCAAAAGCAGATCATCCCATCGCTCGGATTGGTGATCATTCCAATCACTCAAATGTTCTCTCATAGCAAAGGAATGTAAACATTTTCTTATTTACATGAAAAGACTTGGGAACTCAGCTCAGAGTTCCAAAACATCAGAAGGCTTTAGCTTTAATATCAGAATGCAAGTCCAAGACATGGAAAAGCAGAGTGACATCACAAGAGTTTTTATTTTTTACTCTTTTAAACACTGTTTGAAAACCTAAACTGTATGATGAGATAAATGACTATGAATGTTTAAAATTCAAACAGTGGCCTATGAGTGACACTGCATATAGATTTTGTATTCTAATAAGAGGTTAACCACTCAGATTACCTCTTGTAATTCACATAAGTATTCCTGACACTGAAATTCATGATCCAAAAAGGGGATAAAAAATACCCAAAAGAGAGAAAAGGGAATACTGAGGAAAAAATGTACTGTCACTCTAAGTAATATGTTTGGACAGCGCATTTCACATTAAAAAATGTATAATTTTTTCTGTATAAACTGAAGGCGAGCTGAGAAAGTATTTAATCATTGGAACTGCAAAAATATATGTTCATTGTGAATAAAATATGAGGTTTGTGAGTTTTATGCTGTTCCATTTTATGATATAATTGTGATTCTAGACTTTTCCTTATCTGCTTCTAGCACTGGCTAGGCTGCTACAAAACTACTCATTGCTTCTCCATAGCAGGAGGGATGAGCCTAAGTCAGTCCCTATGTTTCCCTGCTATAAGAGTAAAGAAGATGTTTTCTTTACATAGCTAAGAAACACTGACTACTAGCCAAATCTAGAAACAAGAAGTTGGAGCAAATGGGTTCAGCAGTTCACTAACTACTAAGGCAGCTTCTCTGTTATAAGATGTTTTAACTAATCTGTATATTTAATGATGTATTACAGTTTGTTTCCAGATGTTTGCAGATTAGGCTGTAATGTAGTGCATTAAAATTCATTGATTTATTTAAAGTCAGGCATAATAATATGCAAAATTAAAATAGTAGGATTTTTATATTATTGTTAAGTAAAAAGGTGTGGGGATTTTTTCTCCTCTGGTTTTAATGCAATCAAATACCAATAATTTTCTATAGGATTTAGCAGGTGCAATAATACACAAAATCCAATCATGTTATTAGAGTATACCAATTTTAAATATTGAAACACAGAAGGATCATCAACAAGCTTGTTTGTTAAGATGTAAAGCTTTAAATTCAATTGCACACAGAAATCAGGTTTATTTGGTTTAATTGTCTGTTTATTTGGTTTTATTTTTAACCATATCATATAATACTAGCTATGTGCTTAAAGTTAATTGATTGTTTATGTTTGTTGGCAAAAAGTAACAAATTACAGATGAAAATCCAAGCTCAAAAGAGCTAGTGAAAGGCTGGATGAAGTTAACTAGTTTTGCGTGTTAGATATGGAGACAATATAGACAACTAGATTACACTAGACATAGAACATTGGGTGTCAGATGAAATGTATCTTATCTGATGTGCTTTACTCCATTTACTAATACATTTTTCTCTAGGATCCCTGCACAGAACTACATAATAAAAATAGACAATCGTATCTACTCAGGATTGTATCTAAAACAGGTGACATGAATAATCTCAGCAGAGACCATAGAAGAAAACCAGCTGCCATGGTTTAACACCAGCTGGCAACTAAGCCCCACAGCCATTTGCTCACTCCCTCAGCGGGAGGAGGGAGAGAATCAGAAGGGTGAAAGTGAGCACACATGGGTTGAGACAAAGACAGTTTAACAGGTAAAGGAAAAGCTCTGCACACAAGCAAAGCAAAACAAAGAATTCATTCAGCACTTCCCAAGGGCAAGAAGGTGTTCAGCCATTCCCAGGAAAGCAGGGCTCTGTCATATATAATGGTGACTTCAGCAGACAAAAACCACCACTACAAAATGACCCTTGTCCTTCCACCTTCTTCTTTCCCCAGCTCTATATGCTGAGCACGATGCCAAATGATACAGAATATTCCTTGGGTCAGCTGGGATCAGCTGTTCCAGCTGTGTCCCTTCCCAGCTTCTTGTTCACCCCCAGGCAGCTTGCTGGTGAGGTGGGGTGAGGAGCAGAAAAGCCACTGACTTTTTATAAGAACTGATCAGCAGTAATGACTATATCCCTTGGTTATCAACCCTTATTTCAGCACAGACCCAACACACAGCCCCATACTGGCTACTGTGAAGAAAATCAACTCTGCTGCAGCCAAAACCAACACATCAGCATAAATATATTTAATTCTCTCCTTGACTTTTAAACTAACAAAGCTATTTGTGATGAATCACTACTCCATTCATAGTTAATAAAGGGATGGATGCCTTCAAAAGATGATTCATGCCAATCAAATGCAACCATGGGCATATGTGATGGGAAAACTCTTTTGTATCATATGGCTTTATTGAAGTAACAAGTAGAGAACCAATTTTTTTTCTCTATATCCTTTATGCTTAATCCTTACAGAAAGAGGAATTCAGAGATAGAAGACAACAATTTTTTTCAGGCTTCTGAGGGGTTGTCCATAGTTTTTCAAAGCATTATGTAGACATTAAAAAACTACATTTTAATCCAGAAAAATGTAAAACCTTTGAAAGATTTTATGATTTTACAAATGCAGTAGTTATATATTGTCTTTGCTTCATACAGATAATTATCACAAAAGTCTTGCTCATAGCTGAAGTTTAAGGTAGGAAACACCTCCAGAAATAAGATGTGCTTCATTCTTTTTACATATTTCTTCTTTATTCTTTTTCATTCATTCACAATAAAACATCCTTTGAGACAGTATAGCATCTTAATACATATGCAATACTGTGAATTTGAGCAGAAAGTAAATACTGTCTTTTCATATGCATGAATTTTTAAAAAAGAAGTATCAACTCCAGTTGCATTCAGTAGTGAATACTTCTCCTCAATACACATTTTAATAATCTTAATAATGCATTCCAAGGAAAAAAATTAAAAGAAAAAAGAAGCAAGCAAAATTTATTATTAGAAATATATTGTGGATTCAATTTTTCATATTAGGAATTTTTATATCAACAATAGTTTTAATTGCAGTGTTCTCATTTACATCCAAGACTACAGCCAGGAAAAAAGGTGATTGAAAATAATGAACTATCAAGTTGTGCAGGTCCTTAGGCAAGTGAAGAGATTCAGCAGCTGTGTTCTTTATCACAGTTTCAAAAGGGAAGATCACAAGATAAATATATTTTTCTTATGATAGTCCCATAATGGACTGTGTTTCCTTGTGGCTGATCAGCCAGTTTCTAGCAAGCTCAAAAAAGCATACTACTACTTTAATAATAAAAAAAAAAAAAGAAAAAAAAAAAAGCATTCAGGTTTGTTTGTAAAACCTATGCCTTTTCTGAGATTTTTCTTAGGTCTGTTTGTTACAAACTTCCTTTTTTTAACCAATTGGTAGCATGACATGTACTATCTCTGAAAACCAAATTTAATTTTTTTTTTCAGAGCTTCTAAAAACATGCTCACAAGTAATGGATATCAATTTCAAAATAAGCTTTCCTACAATTGTTTCAGAAGTCAGATTTTTTTTTATTCTTAAAGTTTTATTTAATAGTTAAACTCAAATTTTTGGTGCATTTTTTTGTTTTCACTGTTTCTTAACAGGAGCAAAGACAGTATTCACTACATGCAGAGTTCTAACAATAATGCCAGCCATGAAGCTAACAAAATACACATATTAATAAAATCAATCCTCTTGTAAAGTATGTTATACATGTGAAAGTTCTACTTCTCATTAAATTTCTTTCATTGCTTTAAAGCACCTGCATTTTATGGAGCCTTCTCTATGAAATACAAAACAGAGGGTTACAAGACTTGGAGTTAAAATTGTATCCATAATTCAAATAAATGTTGCTGGGTGAAGACATAATATCTAACATCTCTTCCAGCAAACATGGTATCTTATGGGATAACTCTGATGTAGTTTACATTACTTTAGATCTCAGAAAAATTCACCAGTGTCATCTGAGTGAAGTTCAAATTAATTCACCTGAGAATGTTTGATTAAGAGAAGAAAGACATGAAAAGCAAAAAGAATACCAAGAAAAGCACAAATAAGAAATAAGGGGCCTAACTTAAAATATTTTTTCTGACATATAGTGCTATCTAAAAAACCGCCAAAATTATTTTAGTGTTATTTTTGTCGTGTGTTACTGGCTTATGTTGCTCTGTTTACTTCTGCACTGGCTGCCTTTAGGCTTAAATTTACTGTAAATCCAAGTTGCTGAAGTAGGCATTGGCTGTATCTCTGAAAAGCTACCTTCAGGGATCTGTGCACACCCTCAATGCCTGCAAGATTGATTTGTAGCTTCAAGCATAAGACACTTCAGGGGATCTGAAGCTAGGATGGCCGCACAGGTGACACGTTATATCCTGTGCAGGGTGAGATAAGAACCTGGATGCTTTGTTAGTGCCCCCTGATGGACAGCTCATGCAACCCTTTCAGACAACCCACGAGGCAATAAAACATATTTTTAAGATTACAATAATATATATATTTCAAAAAGAATAAAACAAAACCAAAGGAAATTTAATATGCTAAGTGTAAAAAGTAGATTATGACAAAAACTTGGAAAAATGTAAGTTATATGAAATTCTTAATTTTTACATCTAACAGAGGTGTAAATCAATCTATCAGAGGCAAACTGAAAGAAAATCCCAATAATAATAATAATAATAATTTGGATCAAACTTTTTATTAAATCTAATTTTTTTAAAAGAAAATTCTTCCAGTATCAATATAAGAACAGCTTTGCTGTAACAGCAAAGCAACCAGAGAGCCAATTAATCACATAGGGAGATGGATCAGGAAGGATATTTCATCTTTCGCTAAACCAAGAAGTGTTTAACCTAAAGCAGGAGGTCTTTACTCAAGCTATGGGAAAATCTGAATAGATTTTCTACATTTACAAAATCAGTTACATTTCTCATCGTCTAACTATCTTCTATCCATCCAGATGTTGTTTAGAGGTAGATAAGTTGTCAATAATGTTTGAACGTACAATTAAATAACCCTGGGAGAAGAAAAGACTTTTGTTGCATTTTTAATAGTTTGAATATTCTGTGCAAAGAGGACAGACTTTCAAGAAATGTACTTTACCTCAGAGTATCCTCTAGATTGAGAGAACTCATGTTTACATTTTCTCAAAATACAGCACATAAAGGAGTACTATTATTTACAATATTGTCTCTTTAGTGTTTTATGCATTTCTACCCTGAATAACATGTTCTCTAAGGGCGCAATTCGGCAAATATTGCCACAGTTGATTAATTTTACTTTCATGTTTCATCCCTTTGAAGTCAAATGCATCAAGAAGATGAATGCGAGTAATAGTTATATAGGCATTTAGAGAATCGGGTCTGGAATTTAAATATAGTAGAATTTGTTGGGCTGATCAATCTAGGAAATGTTTATTTCCACTAGAAAGCACTAATTTAAAACATCTAAATTGTTTAGGACTGGGGGAAATGAATTAAATGACAAAATGGTGGGAAAAACCTTTTTGAACTGTAGGAAAAATTTCTGTGTGTTTAATACTCTGATATATGAAAAACAAGTCCTGAAGCTTTTTTTGACATAAAATAGAGTTAAGCACATCATCTGGGAAAACAAAACCAAAGCAATTATCCAGAGGCTGATATTCCTTCCAAATTGATAGATGAGGAAAGAATCTTGACTTTTTCACTTCTCAATAGCATTTGATAATTTCTGATTTAAGACATAAATGAAATTAGTAGGATGTAATGAAATTCTGTGGTATGGTACATTGTCTTTTTTTCACACTACTTCATTAGTTGTTTAGAAAATTCAGAGCCTTATTCTTCTGTTATATATATTCTTTGAGGCAACATAAACATGGATTTTTTCTTAGCATCTTGTTCATGGAACTTACACAATATCTTTTATTGAAAATTTCCATTTAAAATGTTAACTGCCATTTCTAGTACTAACTGAATAATGCATTAGTGGAGGCTAAGCTTTTCTCTAAGACAAGAAATAAATTGCATATGTTTCATGGTTCATTTAAAATAATATTTATATAGAAAATTACTCAAAACCCTATAAGTTTCCCTGGAATAGCATTATATATATATTTATATTTACATATACACCCCCCCACACACACTACATATATAGATATATGTATATAAACACCTATACACTCCTAACAGTTTAGGAAGAAGGAACATTTGTGGCAGAACATGACTGCTACTTAAATGTAAACTTCTTGCTTATTTAATCCACATATTGTATTTTATTTATTCTATTCAATGAAATTACTACTTTCTGCACTGTCCTACTTCCATCATGTTGTCCTTCCCAATGATTACCTTTTAGGAAGTGCATACCTCACAGTTCCTAGTAAATGTAACTTATTTCCAAAAACCCTGTGGGAAACCCTTTTCAGTGCTGTAACAAGCAATCCGGTAGTGAAAGACCTTTGAAGTAAACTCTGAATAACCTGATAAATACAGTTGGTAAAATGACCTTAGAGCTGGAAAGACCATATGTTTGTTTCTGCAGAACTTGGCATCATTTGATGGAAAAGTGCATCGATCTTGGAGCTTACTTGGTCATGGTCTCTTCAGTATATTTGCACTAATCACCAATACACCAGAATAGACCAGATTTTTGTATTTTTGTCACCAAAGTCTGATCACCTTTTATCTTATTTAGTTTTAATGTATAAAGCTAGGGTGCTGAGTGTACTGCATCATGCTAAAGAACTGCATTTTTATTAACATCGTCTCTTACTGACAGCTTTGTTTCAAGGCTCAGCAAATCATCAGACAGGATCTTGTGCTTACTTTACTTATCCCTTAAGGAAAGTCTCTCCCCAACAGCTGCTCCTTATCTGCAGGCCTAAGCAGGTGTTTCTAATGACACCATCATTAGGAAGCTCTCAAGAAAAGCTAAACATATATTTATTGCTGCCAAGGTTTTAATGTTTATTATCTGTTGACTTGTTTATCTTGGCATCAGAATTTAAATGTGGACTTCTTGCTGCTGGGAGTACCTGAACAAGTTTAGATTAAATATAAGGAAAAATTACTTTGCATAAATTGTTGTCAGGCATTGGAACAGGCTTGCTAGAGAAGTGGTAGAGTCTTCATCTCTGTAAGTGTTGTAAAAACTTTTGGATGTGGCACTTGAGGACATGGTGGTGGTGCAAAGTTGGTGTTGGGACTTGGTGTCTGTTTCTTCCCCCACACAAATCTTTCTATGATTCTGCATAAGGACAATTGGTATATTTGTATTTCACAAATACAAAGAAGTTAGTGGATTTGATAAGTACTTGTAGGTACAATCATATAGTTTCATCTTCTTTCTTCATGTGTTTTGTCTCAGTGCATGTTATATGACTATATATATATATATATATATATTGCATGTTAATGGGGAAAACTTGTGTTTCAACATTAGTTAAGTAAATATTTATATATTATATATATATAAAATATTATATACATGTGTCAGAGAAATAGCAATTACATATTTGAGTTCAAAGTTTTCAATTTTAAATTGTACAAGCTTATCCTTAATGGTGCACAACTGCAACAGAGTTTTCATTATCATATATTGTTGTGTCTTTTAAAGTGATGTGCAACACCTTCTCAGGGAAAGAAAGAGCTAATTAACTAATAGTAAGGAAACTGGAAAAATTAAAACCTAGGGTATTTCTTCTTTAGATACAATCTTTACAAGTAACAAGATATTAATTATTTGAATATAATTTTTTGTCTTGAACCAGTTGAAGTGCATTTTCTTTACTGATCTGACTGTTTCATGTCTCCTACAGAAAACACCTTTTGGTTAACTTTATAATTTATGTCCAAATATCAGTATGATTTTTTCTCTTTAATAACTTAATGCAGGATCATTCCTACTAGCTGTTGAACAGTTTGACCCAAGTCCAAACAAGCACTAAAGCTTAAATTAAGCCTTCAAAACATAAGACTGAAATGAACAGAAAATTATGGGATTAAGTGCTTTGTTGGATGAAGGCCAGAGTGTTCAGTATCTTGAAGACTCTTGGGGGAGTGAATAATCCCATACAAGAAATAGTCTTATTTTAAGAATATGTATGAAGTTCAATCGTACCAAAGCCAGAATTTTGAGTTTACAGATTCGCCTTAATTTTATTGTTGTGGAAGTCAACGTAACATTGTTAAGGAGATTTTGATTTTAGTACAGTATTAACTGTACACATTTTGTAATTGGATGATATCAATTTACCAGTTTTATACTCTTCCTTCTTCTCTAACCAAACAAAAAATCTGAGAGAAGCTCATTTGCAGTTGTATTGAGTCCGGCTGGACTGGAAGTCATTTTCTCACAGCAGCCCTCTCAGTGCTGTGCAGTGGTGGCTGGAAAGGTGTTGATAGCACAGCAGTGTTTGGGGCACTGCTGGGCAGGGCTGGCACAGCAGCAGCACTGTCTCTCAACATTTCCCCCCCTGTTACAGGGCTGGGAGTGGGAAAGGTCCTGGGAGGGGACACAGCCAGGCCAGCTGACCCAAACTGGCCGAAGGGATATTCCATACCATATAAAAGCTAAGAGAAGCAGATGGAATGGGGGAGAGGGGAGTGGGCATTTGCTATTTGCAATGTTTGCCTTCTGGACCAGCCACTACGTCTGCCGAAGCCCTGCTTCTTGGAAAGTGGCTGAACATCATTTGATGATGGGAAGTAGAGACTATACTTTTTTTTTTCCTCTTTGCACAAACTTTTTCCTTTGTTTCAGTAAACTGCTTCATACCTGTGAATTGTTTTCCATTTTATGTTCTTCCCCCAGTCCACCTTGGAATGGGAGTGGTAGAGCAATTTGTTGAGCACCTGGTGTTGAGCAAAGGTCTACAGTGTTTTGAACTACAGAAGTCACTGATTCAGAACATTTAATTCCAGTTTGTTCATGTAACAGTTATAACAGTCACCTTGGCTTCTCTTGTATAAAAATTAGATTTATATGTCCCAGATTAAAGAATGACTACATGGTGTTCTGAACAGGTTGGAAGATTGGCTACAAAATGTAATTATTAAAATCTCAAGCTCTATCTCAAAAACAGTAGCAAGGCAAGTACTCCAGGAGTCTATAGTGGGACCTGCATATTTTTTAATGATCTGAAGGAGGTGATGAAGTACTTGATTATCAAGTTTGCAGATAACTCCAAGTAGAGTAATGAGTCAATATGATTGGGATAATGACTGCTATCCAGATGGACCTCAACAGACTGGAGGAATGGGCTGCCAGGGACCTTATGAAATTGAATCAGGATAAATGCCTGTAGGGACAAATCTATGAAGTCCACAAGACCAGGCGAAAATTATGCAAGAGTTAGTATGTGCATACATAAATTAAAAACAAACAAACAAACAAAAAAAAAAAAAAACAAAAAAAAAAAACAAAACAAAAAAAAACCTCCCAAATTCCAATGTCACTGCAAAACATAGTCTGCATATAATAGAGTTGAGAAAAATCTAAAGACAAAACAAGACTTCATTATTTTCTTTAAGACTTCTTTCTGCCTAATAATCAGGATAAACTTCTGTAGAAGTGTAAGACAGGTGGAAGTATATGAGCAAAGGTTATAAATAATTGACTGAACTACCTTGTGGTGAGCAAAACCCAGCTTTTATCAATGGAGTCTCATGATAAGAGATCTCATCTATCCCAGTATTCTTAAAAGGATTATGGCAGCAAGAAGAACAAAGTGAGTTCTTTAACATTTCACCAGGATTAATTTTTCATTATAGAAAAGAACTGAGTGGTTCATAGAAAATGGAACAGACTCTACACATTATCTTAGAGCTGTAGGAAAAAGCAAAGATAGCATCTTATATATTTAATTTCCTATTTGTATTAGTATCTGGTTTTAAAATATGCATAAATGTGTAATAAAAGCAGATTGAAAACCAACAGATAAAAACCCCAACAACCCAAGAAGAGATTTGTGAGTCAGGCAGCTAAATCCCAAGGCATCTTCTTATGGATTTCTTAACAAAAATATTTATTTAGCATTGTCATCCATAATGTATTGAGGTCAACAAAAATTAGACCACAGATGGTTGGTGAATTTCTAAGAATAGTGAGAAATATATATTCTGGCTTGAGGAAGCATTATTTATTTATTTTCTCAAATTATTTCTAAGACCTGCTGACTTAGAAAGCAATACTGCTTATTCTTATATGTGCATGGATATAGAAACAAAGTGTTGTTAATGGGAAATGCAAACTTTTTATGCACTTCTAGTTGCTAAGTTCTTGCTTTAATCTTCAAATTTCTCTTTCATAAGAATTTATATTGAAGAAAATTAATGAAAACTGAGGAATCAACCCAAAGTCCTCTTCTTCAGCTAAGCAGTGCAGATAAAAACAGCTTATGCATTACCCTAAAAAAAAAAAAAAGTTTTCATTTATGAGTTTTTTTAAGTTCATTTTGAAAAGGTTTCTTCTTACAACATGTAAGTCCATTAGATGAAAAAAGGGAATTTGCTTTAACATTCTCTGATAAATTTCTGTTGATAAATATACTTTTATATGCAGTTAACAACTCCCAATTAAAAATACGTTAATAAAAAATTCTATACTTACACCTTTTTAAGGTAAGGTTCTTTGACCTAGAATTTACCAGGTATACTGTCAGTCCTCGAACATGCCATATTTGCAAAGATTTAGGTCATGTGCCTTCTAGATTTTCATTTTATTGATGAAATTCAATCTAGTCATGTAAGCTAAGCCATTATGTCACAACTATCTTTCCACATATTCCATCACAAATAGATATTTTAAAAATTTTTCTGTGAAAATAATTATATGCACAAATCATGGTTAGTTGACATAACTGATGATATTCACCACTGTCAAAACCTTCAATCTGCAGTTAAAGTAACATCCAAGCTGATTCCTACAATTGCACACTGTAGGAGAAAATATGACATTAATGAAGATAATGAGCAGTACAGGTCCCAGTATGGACCTCTGAAGGGCACCTCTTGTCATTAACATCCATAAAGACTCCAGGCCATTGACCATTATTCTCTGAATGTTACCACATAACCAATTCCTCATTCACTGAAAAGTTTACCCACCAAGTTCATCTCTGTCCAGTTTATAAAGATATGGTTGAGGCACCATGAGGGCCTTACAGAAGTCCAGACACATGACATCTGTAGCTTTTCCCTTGTCCACTGCTTTAGTCACTCCATTACAGCAGGTGAATACATTGTTCAGGCAAAATTTGACCTTGCTGGGGCTGTGCTGGCTGTCTTGAACCAGCTCCTTGTCCTCCATTGTGCCTCAGCATATCCTTCCATGATCTTCCCAGGCTCAGAGGTGAGGTTGACAGGTCAGTAGTTACCAGGGTCCTCCTTTAAACCTGTTTAAAAATGGGTGCAATATCTTCCTCTTTCCAAGCAACAGGGCTTTGATCTGGCTGCCATGACTTTTCAAAGTGGCTCGGCAACTCCATCACCCAATCCCTCAGGACACTTGGAATCCATCTTATAAGGTCTCATAGACTTGTGCACATTCAGGTTCCTCAGGTAGTCACAGATCTGATCTTCTCCTAAAGTGGGAAGGATTTTGCTCCCAACACTGCCTGCCTTACAGCCCATCCACTCAAGTGGTGTGGGAAGAAAAGTGGCCATCAAAGACTGAGGCAGAGATATGTCAGCCTTCTCGCACTCTTTCAATCTTGTCAGTTTTCTTTGACCTTCCTTTTGTAGCTGATATATCTGTCATTATTATTCTTTGCTTCCCCTGCCAAGTTCAGCTCCAGCTTTACTTTGGCCTTCCTGAACCCATCCCTACACAACTGGGCAGTGTCCCTATACTCTTTCCAGGTTACCTGGCCTTACTTCCACTGCCTGTGCACTTCCTTCCTGGCTTTGGGTTGACTAGCAGGTCTTGACTCAGTCATGCAGGTCTCTTGCCTTCCTTTCCCTGTTTCTTACATCTGGGGATTTAGAGCTGCTCTTCTCTACGAAACATGTCCTTAAAGATCTGCTATCTCTGCTCTGCTCCCTTATCCCTGAGAGCAGTTTCCTGTTAACTAATTCTTTGAATAGATTAAAATTTGCTTTCCTAAAATTCTGGGTCCTGACTTTATTCTTTGCCTGACCCATATCCCTCAGGATGCTTTCCAACAAGCTCCAAGTTGGACTAGTCACTTATAATATCTCAACATTACTGACAAAGTCCAAGTTTTCTAAGTGCAGAGTGCAGGGAGACATTAATATCCATAATGGTAACAATCTCAAGTCCTCTAGAGGTATGATATAGCAAAAGGGTTATTCATTTGCTTAAAAGTAAGGAAGTACTTAAATATTTTCTAACCTGAGACCTGAGAACCTCTCTGGTGTCTATTAGTGTTAATTCCAGTGAAGACAGCGCAATCAAGTTTATAACATCAGATGAGACTCAGATGAGAGTTTTCCCCAGAAACAGCAAAACTGATAATTACTTGAAGCTTCTCATGGTAATTTAGTGTCTAATTAGATGGACTGTCATGGATTACTTAAGAAGTTTTGTACATGCAAGTATTATTAAACTTGGGTTTTGTATGTGTTAATGTAGGACATCAAACTTGTTAGTATTACCATGTGATAGAAGGAACTATGTTGGTATTATTAAAGATTACTTTTCACTCTGTGAAAATTACCTTCTGCTCCTAGCTTTTATAGCGACCTTTAGCAAATTGCATCTTTGTTGTGGGGTTTTTCCTCTTAGTTATTAATTTAGAAAACAGAGGAGAACTTCAGAGGACTCTCTATACTAACATCTAACCTAAATTATACATCATATTTGGGTGTATTCTACCCTATTTTTGCAAGTATGCTTCAGGAAAAAGGTCAAAAATCCTGGAAAAGTTATACAAAAGTACTTAGACCAGTATTTTAAGATGCTGAAGAAAGCATATGAAAAGATGAGTGAAGATTTAGCAACAGATACTCAGAATATCTTTCCAGTCTCCAACAGCTTGGTGTTCAGGGAATTAATATCTTTCTATTTATCAGTTCTGGAAATATGCACACTTAGTATGCACATTCCTCATTTTTTTTCAAACGGAATAAGAATGTATGATGAAGGAAAAGTGGTGATAAACATTATTATTGCTGTTATTTTTCTTTCACCAACATACATACTGTCATTTCTCTGCTATTCATTAAAAAAGAAATACTTCTCCATTCCTTATAGTTTTGTGTTTTACTGGATAATTTATTTCTTAAATTTAATAGGAGCTACACATAACATTACTTGAATAGTGTAAGCTTATATTATCTCATTCCTATATCATATAATGTAATTGTAAATGACATGTGCTTTCACTTGTCTAGAAAATTTTTATGGTGATACTCCAAACTTAAAAAAACTTAAACAGCCTGTGAGGATTTTAATGTAGGAAAGATAATAATATTTTATACAATTGACTTCTCTCAGATCACCAAAACATTTAAGATCTCAGAGTAGTAATCTTTATATGCATCCTGTACAAAGAAAAGACACAGTGAAATAAATGTACATCATACTCCTTGCAAAGTTTCTGTCCCAGCAATTTCCAGAATCAAGGCTAATCTTTCATTTTGCCTTTATGTGAGCAGGATTACATATTAAATGTCACTTCATAATAAAGAAAAAAATCAATTCAAACTGTGTGGCTTAAAAGTGCTTCTCTTTTTTTAACAGTTTAATGTAACAACGTATTTTAAACATTTTGAACTACTTTCCACTAATATGCCAGATGATAATGGTTATATATCAAACCCTATAATTCCCTGAAACTACTTAGATTTATGCCCACTAAATTAGCTGGTTGTAAAATGTTTAGTGAAAACAATAAACATTCATTCAGTCAGACATAATTCTACACTGATGTAATTACTATGGCTTGAAGCCAACACTGACTGGGATTCTGGAAGTTTAGTATAGGCAAAGGCAGGGCCAATACACTCAGCTCTGTAGTTGTGATTAAGATTTCCTTAGAGACTGATCAAGGTATGAGCCTCATCTTCTAATACAGCTGCAGATTCTTACGTATCCAAAAAGCATTGCAAACATTTTAGATGTCTGTCCCCACGGAAGTGTCATGTTTTCTGGTTTACTTACTGAATTTGGAGAAAGAGTGTTCCCTTCTACTTTCTGTTGCCTGTTGGAATGAACCAGAGACTCTTTTTCAACTTCATTCACAGTATCTTCCTTCCTGCCTTGAGTACTGCAGTTTCATATACTTCAGTAAGTTCCTGCTTTAGCATCTGCTTTGAGAGGGAACAATTTTCTAAGAATGTGCAGCTGGGGACTTGAAGGTTTTCCTATGCTCTTTTTTTTCACACTCTCTACTACTTTGGTTTTTCTCCCCTTCATTATAATATAGCCAGGTGATAAACATTTTTTTTTTTTAACTCATGAAGAATTTATTTCCCTTGCTACTTCTGAAAACTGTGTCTTTACTATGTTCCTTTTTTCCTCAGGAAATTGACGTATTCTTTGCCCGTAAAAAGTCTGTAAAGTCTGAGATTTTTTTTTCTGCTTATTTTCTTTTTATGTGTCTCTCTTTTCAGCACTCAGCATTCATTCTTTGAACACTTTAACTAGTGCTCTAACGATCACTGGAAATTTAGAAAAGTGGTATTTATTTATTTTAGTTATGCTGACATTCAGTTTTGTTTAACATTTACCGCTGTCTCTACAAAAATCTTGCCTGAATTACTGATATCAATGACACCCTTATTATCCACATTATTCAAAATATTCACACAATGATCTGATCATTGCAATTTTTGTATCATTCATTTGGCAAACAGTAGGCTTTGCACTGACTTGATCAACTGCTATTTTTAACCCTTTTTGGGTTCGGAAACTGTGTGTGTGAAGGGAAAGCACTCCATTGTTAGACTGTAAATCTCTGATTTATTCCTCATTTCAGACATATTTTTCATTTCATGTATTAACTGTAAAGATTTTTTTTTTCATGTTACACAAGCACCAGTATCAATCTTCTTTTGCTTAATGTGCAGAATGTGTGATTTCTCTGGGTTGAACCTGGCCAGCAGCCAAGCATCCACACAGTTCTTTCTTCACCCTCCTTTTCCATGGGATGAGAAGAAAATAGAATGAAGATGAGTAGATGTGGATAAAGGAAGTTTAATAAGTGACTCAAATTTGCTTTTGCATAAGCAAAGCAAAATAATCCATTTGCAGGTAGATGTTTGGCTGCTTTCTGGGAAGCAGGGCTTCACCCACACATAATGATTCCTTAGGATGATAAATGCCATAACCGTGAATATCCTTCCTTCCTCTTTTTTTACAGTTAGGGTCAGCTGTCCAAGTTTTGTCCCTTCGAAACTTCATGTCCACCTCCAGCATGCTTCTTGTGAAGGCAGAGCAAAAAAAAGAGAAACCCTTTACATTGTGCAAGAACTGTCAGTCATAGCCAAAGCACTGGGGTGTTATCTGAAGGGTTTTATTCATAAATCTGAAATACAGCACCATACAGGCTGCTAAGAAGAGCGTTAATTCCATCCCACCATCCCATAAATTCCACGCCATACAGTGATATAAATTCAATATGCCCTTTTAAAAATTTTTCACCTAAAGCATCATTTTCCCTTGTGTGTGATTTGGCCTCATTTAGTGCTCAGTATCAATCAAAACCTGAATAGAAAATCAATCTCTTCATGGACTCCTCTGCCATAGTTATCACTGAATCATTTGAATGACTGACAACTGTTAATGAACATACTTTCATAACACTAAGTATGCTGTACTACATGCATATATGGGTTATGTATAGTATATGTTTATTAGATGTAATTGTTCCTAATAATATTATTATTTATTTAATACAGCATACAGTGTACTATAAAATAATGTAAAGGGGAGGAGTGATAAACTGGCTTAAAAAGTTTGAATACTTATCTTGGAAACTAATTAAAGGTATCAAGAATCTGAAGTTCTAGATTTAGTGGTAAGTATCCTTTTACATCATGCAATTAACACAATGCACTTTTAACTTTGAACTTATATCTGAATTGGATTGAAACATATCACTTTGAACACATTTATGTATGACATCAGTTTAATTTATCACTATGTTGATAGGTTTAGCAGACAGTTTCCAGGATGGTAGTCGGCTTCTAACATGGTTTCATACTCTCTCTTTGTGTTACAAACATATATACACCTTCTTCTCAACCAAAGGGAAATATTTTACCACACAAACTGTATTTGTCAGGAGAACATTGGCTATTTTCTAGAAAGTAGGTTTATCATTAGATGTGCCAGGTAATTCTAATGTGTGACACTATTAAATTTTTTGTAAAATGAGTTTATGTTTCAAGTGAAAATTACTGATTTCTCTTAGAAGAGAGCATGCTTGAATTATTTGTAAAACCAAACATTGTTCTTTTCCATTGTAAAGAACAATGGAAATTCCATAGTTCAATAGGTTTTTTTCCTATCTTTTCATTCAATCTCCAATTGTTTCTTTCATGTGGAAAACTACTACTATGAAGGGAAAGGATATTTATCCAAGCACAGCTAAAATCATTGTTGTCATCACAGTGAACATCCTTCAGTGAATAAACTGGTCAGCATGTCCTCAGTCAGTTCTAATAGACTGTGACTTCCTTCAGTGTCCCGTTAAGTGGTTTTTCGATCAAAGATGGTATTTCCTTTATTGGAAGGCTTTCTTATCACAATTTGGCTTTTCATTCAGTCTGTGCTACTTTCAGAGGCTCTGTTAATGTGTTCAATCTTTTTGCAGGCTTACTTCTTCCATCTTCCACCTGGGCTAATAGAATTCAGTCCACAACTGTAAGCAGAGATGTTTTTGCAACCGTAGCTTCTGTTCTAGATAATCACCTCACTAAAATATCCTTATATTCTGTAAAATCAGTAGACACTCCATCCTACCTTCACATTGTGGACAGTCCAGTATCACAGTGTAATCCAACCCTAGTCTTGCACTGTCATGCTGTTCAGAAGGGGTTTTTTACTATTTCCTTGATGGTTCTCCTTTAAACAAGAATTGCATCCTTCCAACCACCATCAATTCTACATGGGGAATTTTTTATTTCACCTGCACTATATGTGACGTATATGAATCTCCTTCTATTACTTTGTTTTTGCTAAAAATCATATCTCTATATTTTCTTATCCAATATAACAAAGGAAAATTAACAGAAGCTATAGTATTACTGCTGTTATCAGAGACATCACTGGATCAGTAATCCATTATTATTATCCTCCAGTGAAGCTGTATAAAAGAATCCTTTTTTTTTCCCTGATTTTTTTCCTTAATTTTATCTCATGTCTTGTTCCTACTACCTCCCTATGGGCACCAGGATTTTGTCTGGAAATCCCACATTCTTTAAGTTGCATTTCTGTGTTTTGATTTCTTTGCTTCTGTATTCTGGTTGCAGTTTCCATTTTTTTTTTTTTTTTTTTTTTTTTTTTTTTTTTTTTTTTTTTTTTTTTTTTTTTTTTTTTTTTTTTTTTCCTCAGACTCACATGATTTTGTTTTTTCTGGGCTTTATATGCTTCCCTCATAGCTCTTGTTCAATGTGTTTGTGTACGCTGAGAATGGCCCTTGCATGTAAATTAACCAGCCCTTCATGAAAATACCACTTTACAGATGGGCTGCAGCTCTACCTATTGTTCAAGCCACGTGCATGCAAACTCATATTCTGTAGTTTAAGTGACAGACTTAGAACAAATTTCAGCTCCATTTAGGCCTGCTTCCTCTGTCTTTGCCTGCTGTGGCTCTGATGGTCTGCTGAAGAAAGTTTTGGTTTTCTGCAGTTTCCTTTGCTGTTAGGGTAAGTGAATTAACTCTGAATATCTGCATTCTTTACTACCACAAAATCTGCAAAAAAGGAATAACTCTCTTCAGTGAATCAAACATCAAAAATATGCCTGTTATATTCTGTGGGGAAGCCAAGTTACCACTGCACTTTCATCCCTTTTGTAGCTATCTATGTTTTCATTTAGGTTAGCAGAATATTAGTTTTAAAGATATTAAAATGTGCTTGATCTGTCCAAAGAGTCCTCAAATAAGAGAAGAACTTTGACCAGACCACTCAAGTCCTGCTCTCCTGTACTTGTTTTTAATGTTTTAGGATCAGTGGCCCTCACCCTGGGTTTCCTGGTTTTATACACTCTTTTTACTTGGAAACTGCTATCACCTGTTCAGCTCCAGACATCACTTGAGGTTCAGTACTTTTTCCTTTAACTTAGAGTGATGTTAAAGGAAATATC